>JZKD02S0373918.1:79238-94867 GCA_000966675.3 Picea glauca | reverse complement strand
TTGATAGGATCTCCTACTCCCTCATCTTTCTTTTCTTCCCCCATGGGCGGTCGTCGGGGTTTGCGAGGCTAATCTTGCAAAGGTTCAACCAGATCGAGCCCCAACTCCTTATACCTCGATCTCGTTGGGGACATGCAAAGAAGGATCAAGAATGAGCAGACAGCTCTGATACCACTGATCCAGATTTATGTAGGAACACAATGAAATACAGAAATACACATAAACACAGAGATGCAGCGGAAATAAGACTTCATTTCATTAATAACAAGTGACTGAAATATGCTTACAGACAGGATGGAAATAAACTAGCTAGGGCGCTGGTAGCTTATCTCTGAGAAGAGATGTGGTGGCTACTGGCCTCTGAACTATGTTACAATGAGGCTCGAAGGCCTATTATTATTTAGAAACAATGGAAAACCCTAAACATCCAAAGACCTAACCCTAGGAGATGAAACGCCAAGACTATGGGCCCCATTTGGGTAAGTTGGTACATCAACTTCCCGGGGATGTAACTTTGGCATATGATCTCCGTTTGAAACGTTCTATACCTCGTTAGAAAGATCTATCTGAGAAATACAACTTTTGGGTGATATTTGTTACTTCCCGTTTTCCCAAAAAATGTTGTTTGAGGCCTCAAAACGGCTCCAGAAGTTCAGGACCTGAAAAACTGCTAAAAATAGTAAATTGTGCGAAAATTGAAAAACTGAAAGAAGCAATGGTGGGGGTCCAAGTGGAATAGGCAGGTGGCCACCAATATCCACCTGGATCAAGTATAGTTTTGTTTTGTTTTAAATCTTGCATAAAAATGAAAACAATCACGAGCTTAGTCTTTGTTCTTTCTCATGCTCGTAAATACATGATAATAAGTTACCGAGCTTAGTATTTGTTCTTTCTCGTGCTCGTAAATAAATGAGAATGTAACCGAGTAACATTTTATCACTTTTTCGGGCTCGTAAAGGTTATACGAAAAAGGAACCCCCTGGAGTTCCCTTTAAGCTCTTTTCAGACTCTCTAAATATGAAAAGATTGTCGAGCGATCTTGTTTTTTTTCATGCTCATTAAAGTTTTAGAAAGAACATCTGTTGAGCGATAGTTTATCTCTTTTTCGATCTCATCAGACTAACTTACGAAAAAGGAACTGACATATTTCTCTTTAAGTGTTTTTCAGACTCTCTAAACATGAAAATCCCGTGATTTTTTTTTCTTTGGACTCGTTAAACAAACATCGAAAGATCCATATGGGACCGAACCACTCCTTCTTAGGGTTAGTTAAACATACTCTGAGGGACTCGTCTGAAGGATGAGCTTACATAAACATGCATATGTTATCCTCCTCAAGCTTGCATAAAAATAAAGAGGTACTCGCCAGAAATGGTGGGGGGGAAATTGGGAAAGAAATGCATCTAAACCTGTATTCTATGGAAGAGTCACTTTTGAACATGACACCATTTCACTCACTTTGTGTTTAGGTTGGAAAATCCACTTGTATCTTGATCATACTCCTTTATAAGATTACAAATTGGTCTTTGATCCTTATTGTTGAGTCATTGTTTCCAAGACAGTTGTCCTATCATCAATATGTTCAAATAGAAGTTCACCCAGAAAGCCTTCTATTGTGTCGGCCATTTATGTAGTGCTTAATCCTTTCATTGTGTCGGCCATCCCTGGGTTAGTCCTGAATCACTTGTTACTCTAATCTACTTCAAATATTGTTACCCATTTTGTGTCATTGATGGGGGATACATTAAGGCCCTCCTGTGATGAGTCTTTTCCTGTCAACTTCAACTCATTATCCAGGTGTTAGACCTAGAAACTAATTGGTACCTTGAAACTTGCATGCCTCAATGGAAAGTTTCCTTTCTTTCGACAGTGGGTTTTCATTATTGACCCCTGATCGGGAGATTCCATCGAGTGTTCGAATTCAGCTCATTAATTCACATTTGTTGGATTGTACTAGAGTACCTTGGGAATCATTGACATTAATGGTGATTTCCCTCACACTTGTTAATAGTATTCACTAATGATCGATAATCAAGTGGTTTCTACCATGTTTGACTTCAGCACATGTATTTGCATGGTTAGATTCATACTATAGAGTGGTGGAGATGAAGACCTTGAATCTTTTCTCACAGATTCAAGTTGCATTGAAGTATATTCAGTTTGTACTATTGCATAGATCCACATTGTATGTCTCGTGGCTATGCTCAAATTTGAGTCTTTAACACATAGATACACAGTGTATTTTTGGTGTCTATGTTCAGATTTGAGTCATAATGGCATGGATTCACGGTGTATGTTTGGTGGCCATGACCTATCTTACTTGACATGGATCTTTTCATGTCAGCATTTATTCTTTGAGTCATTTGTATTCTGAGTATGGGAATGCCTACCTCAGTGATGATATATTATGGTACTATATTTCCTTGTTTGTTGGCAGGTTTCCGACCGACTGTTCCTTGTTCCCTACACACACTCGACAAAGTGTTTTATCTATCACTCTATTTTAACTTCATACTTTGAGGGGCTCTCTGGTTACACATTATTTTCATCACCCTTATGACCATTAATGGTGTAAACCTATTTGTTTCCTTCAGAGAGGTTGGTGGCCTGAATTCCTGAAGAAAGAAGGGAGAACAACTTTCCCTGAGAGAAGAAGTTGAAATTTCCTTTGTAAAAACCCTATTAAGGACGATTTCCATAGGCTTCTCTATACACAGGGTGCAGAAATGCCGGATTTATGTAGGTTGCACTATTTCTAGGTCACGGAGTTTCTGCAGGCTTCATTATAGCTAGGGTGCGGCGGCCTTCGTACGTGGGAAAAACGAGAATTTTCTCAAAGCTTCTAGAAGGAGAAACTTCTATGGTGAGGTGGCCTCCAAATGGTTTGGATCTTACTCTCTTTCATGATTTAGTGGAATCATCTTAACCTCCTCACCTTATCCTCTTCATCTTATAAAATGAGAGGAGCTCTCATGGAGAAAGTTAGTTGAATTTGGCTTGATATTTTTAGCTTGGTTAGATTGGCTTTGAGTTTTTCTTTGTCAAGATAGATTTTTAGTAGCTATCGGATCCATGGTCTCAGAATCCTTGGAGAAATAAGTGTGTGGGAACTAAGGAATCATTAGAAGGAAACTTACGACATCAAGGCATCCAGTTGTAATCTCTCTTCCTATTATTAATATAATACAGTGGCATGTTTCTTTCCCATAGAATTATCTTTATTTTATTGCATAATTCCTTGATCATATGCATAGGTTGTCATTGAATATATTCTCTCTGCTTTCACTTTGGTTGGTTTGTGTCTCACTGCAGAATCAATATCACAAGAGCACCAGAGCAAAGTAGGGACAACAAAGACATAAGGAAGAGATATTCAAAGGTATGTCACTCATCCTTTCTTTGATGATAGATTCAATGATTAGAGCCTAGGGAAAGCGCTATGTTCTATCTCATTTTGTTCTAGATCTAGGTGGATCTAGGGAGATTAGTTTATGTCCTTATTTACCGATTTATCCAATAACAATGTTCTTCCCAAGATTTGTTGTATATTAGTATGTCATCAAAAAATACTAACACAAATTGTCTAAGGGCTTGAAAGTATAATTCATCAAGCTTTGAAATGTTGAAGGTGCATTAGTCAGTTCAAATGGAATAACCAAAAATTCATAATGACCTTCATGTGTTCTAAAAGTTGTTTTAGGAATGTCTTCCTACCTCATTCTTATTTGATGGTATCCCAAAACAAAGATCCAAATTAGTAAATAATTTTACTCCATGTAATTCATCTAATAGTTCATCAATGACAGGGATAGGAAACTTATCTTTGATGATCATTTTGTTGAGTTGTCTATAATATGGACACATATGCCATGAACCATCCTATTTTGTAACCAACACCACTGGTGAAGAGAAAGAAATTTGGATATGTTGAATGATGCTAGCCTCTAACATTTCATGGATCATGCATTCAATATCACTTTCATGTGCATATGGATACTTGTAATTCCTAATGTTAGGTGAAAGACCCTTAGGCATTTCACCAAATACCTTGAAATGATTGATGATAATTATTTGGAGAACTGATGGAGTCGGCGATATAGATGTTTGTAGCATGGTCATCATATCGAGTAGGTGGAAGACCCTTAGGCATTTCACCAAATACCTTAGAATGATTGTTGATAATTATTTGGAGAACTGATGGAGTCGGGGGACTATAGATGTTTGAACATCAAGTGAGAATAATTGTGAAATTACACCCTGGTGTTCCTTTTTGAGTATTTTTTCCATGATATTAGAGCTTATCACTTTAGAGGGTTTCCCTTGGATACCTGTAAGCTCAATTTCCTTTCCATTTGAGGAAAATCTCATAGAAAGATTTTGAAAATCAAAGGCCACTATTCCGAGTGATTGCAACCATTGGACCCCTAATACAACATCAACACCCCCCATTTTGATGGAAATCATGGGGATATCCAAAAAATACTCCCCCGTGTTGAGCATAATACTATGGAATTTCCCTGAACAATTTATGGTACCTCCATTTGCAATCATTACTTGAAACTTCGGTGCAGGATATACAAAGAAATTGAGATCTTTTGCTAATTTGTAATTGATGAAGTTATGGGTGCTATCTAAATCAATCAATATTGTCAACTTTTTATTTTTTATGTATCCTTGTATCTTGAGAGTTTGTTGAGTAATGATGGTGTCCAATGCGTGACAATATATTGTTGGAGTAGTCTCTTCTATATTTGGGTCTTGTGACGGTTCCAATTTTTTATCTTCTTCCTCTTCATAGTCTATGTAGAATAATTTTTTCTCGCCACATTTATGACCCTTACTGTACTTGTTGTCACAATTGAATCATAGTCCTTTTTATCTTATTGCATCCATTTTTTGAGGTGTCAACCTTGTTAGTTTAGGTATACTATGGTCTTCCTCTTCACAATCTATGTAGAATAATTTCTTCTCATCACATCTATGCCCTTTACTGTACTTTCTTTCACAATTGAAACATAGTCCTTTTTCTCTTCTTTCATCCATTTGCTAACGTGCCAACCTTGTTGGTTGAGGTATGGTTGTCTTATTACCCCCAAAACGATCTCTTCTTCTAATGCTAGACTTGTGTGTAGCCTTATTTTGGCATGAATATGACGAGCATTTTGCATAGCTTCAACGGGACTTGTAGGTTGTCTTAAGAAAATATCACGTTTAATGTCTTCTTTTAATCCACCCATATAAGCTTCCAACAAGTGTTCATCACTTATGTTATCCACCCTCATGGCCAATACCTGGAATTCTGAATTATAATCTTCAATATCACCTAAGTGCTTGATTCTTTTCAATTGACTGAAGTAGTCTTGTTCCCAAACTTTCCCATATTGTGTTTCTAAGTCTCTTGTAAATAAACCCCAAGTGTAGTGATATAAAGGGGGATGCCTTGTCACTATCCATTGATACCATTGATATGGTTTTATCTCAAATTTCAAGGTTTCTATGTGAATCATTTTCTTATCATCCATAATGTTATGTAGTTCAAAATATTTCTCTATTTGGTTCACCCAAGTAAATACCTTTGTACCATCAAACTTCTTTAATTCAATTTTGGGAAATTTGAATTTAGGACCTCCACCATAAGTAACTCCACTATGAGAGTTAGATTCACTAGTTGAAAATGGATTATTATTGGCAGTTTGTTCAACATGATTACTACCTTTATTTTCATGAGTCCCTTTTGTTTTGATATCTGCTTTAGGGAATCTCTCATCTAGATCTTGAAATATCATGGAAGACATATTTTGCATTTCCTTCATAGAATTTTGTGTTTCTTTTTTTATATCATTGTTGGGCCCGAGATATGATCGATTTTATGACGTTTATTAGGTACTTTTGCCGAATGTATATATGCGTTTTCATGTTTTGGAGAATTTTTTGAAGGGATTTTGTGCCAAAATGCTATGATCCACACCAAGTATGCATAATTCATGTTTTATGATGATCTTGAATGTAATCTGGTGTGTTTTCATGTTTCCGTGAATCTAATTCACATTTTTGGGTGTCAAAGGGAAAAATCACAGCATGCTTTTGCTTCTGGCACTCAGTTCGATACTCCATCTGATACTCAATCTAGTACTCGGTCTGGCACTTTGTCCTGCACAAAAACGATGGGCGATTTGGCGGTTATGGTATTGGCAGCTAGTGGTGGGTGAATCAGGAACATGGGTTTTGCTCGTCCTTGCCCCCTCCAGCTACTAAACTCTTGACAACTTGGTTTGGGTTGTTAAGTTGGGAGATTATTGGCTCACTCCATTTCGGCAGTTAGGGCATCATTAATGTAATTTAGTGTTTTTATAAGAGGTTTGACCCTCCAGTGGTCAACCTCTTAGTTTGTAAAGCTTATAAATACCACCGTGGTGGTCATGCAATAGGAAAGAAGTTTAGGAAGTCGTGTGTTAGAGAGAAAAGACAATTTCCCTCTGTTTTTCCGTTATCATTTTGCCAGAATAGTGTAAGACTGTGTTTTTAAGTTTTAATGGTGAAATTGATTTGTTGAGTTCGTGGTGTGCATCTGAGGAGTGACCACGACTTGTTGGGGGGGGGGGCACTAGCATTCTGCTAACTGTTCTATGAGTTTGTTTACGAATTACATAGCATGGATGTCTTTTATTTTATTTCATGTACATGAATTGCTATTTTGTTTCTTTGTCATATAATTTGTTGTTATAGTTTAACTATTTTAGTTTCCTTTTGCAGGTTAGTATGAAGGATTTTGTCAATATGTACTAACTTTGTAGTTAGTAGGAACAAGTTTGCAAACTTAAACACTAACCCCGTGTGTGATTAAATAGTAGATTATATTTTCTTTATGCTTTTAAAATAAAGTTTGAAACTGAGTTTTAGAATAAAATTTTAATTTATGTTTTCTTTAACAAGGCTTCGATGGATTGATAGTATTAGTTCTAGTTTTCATTTGTAGATTGTGTATTCAATTGTTATTTAGATTTTTCTTAACTAGTTGTTCATTAATTTTCTCATTAGTTTACTTGTTATATGTTAGAATCATGTTTAATTTTTGTTTATAAGCATTTTCCTTTTTGCAATTTGAATTACTAAATAGGTCTACCTTAGTTTTGTTTCATGCAATTTCTTTCTTAAATTTAGGTTGCAATTTCAATTTGTAGTTGATGATTGAATTTAGTTATGAGTTTTCTTACGTAGTATAGAGTGCAATTAAATTTTGTAATCTCGCTATATTGTTGATGGTTAACACATGATTACATAATCACATGGATATGCAGGGTAATTGTTGTTGTTTCTATAATGGCTAAGTTTTCATTGGATTGCCTAATTCACACTTTTCATTTTTCCATTGAAGTCAATATCAAGATTATCCCTCTTGAATTATCTTTCATTGTTAAGTGTCATCATGATATTATAAGACACCAGAGACATTCACACAACCATCAACACTATATTTGAGTTTTCATAGACTAGAAGATAGTTTTCTTACTGTTGTAGGATAGATAGTTTTCTTGTTGTTGTAGAATAGATAGTCTTTTGCTTCGGTAGGTTAAAGAGTAGTTTGTTTCTCATAGATTAAGAATTAGTTGTTAATTATTCTTTCTTTCCATTAAGTAGATTTCCTTTTATGAATTAGAAATAGTTGTATTAAGAAGAGATTTCACTTGTCTCTTAGCTTAGTTAGTTGCTTATTGAGTTGTCTTAATTAGTTTACTTGCAATAGAATTTATCCTAGGTTAGTTAGCTTTAATTGCTTACTTGTCTATTCTTGCTTTGATAGTATAGTTGCTTGTTTATTTACTTTCTTTCATGGGATAGTTGTTTATTGAATTTAGGTAGGCTAGTTAAAGTAGTTTGTTGTTTCTATTTGTTTATTGTTATGCTTAAATAGTTGTTTTTGCTTATTGTTATTGTTGAACTATTTTGCTTCAAGTAGGGTTTTCATTTGCTTTCCTGGAACTATCCATCGATCCTCGGTTCAAAAGTACTTAGGTTACATAGTTAAAAGTTTCTTAGTAAGGTTTTCTCATTAGATAGCTTTGCTTGAATAAATTATCCCTTAGATAGACACTTCCTTAGTTAGACTATACTACTACCAACCCTTCTACCTTGGCATATATTTTGCTACAACTCTAAATTTACTTACCCCGGGTTGACAATTTAATTGAGGTTTTTTGGTGTTTTTTTAGTGCATATAGAACACCCATCATTTTTGGCATCATTGTCAAGGATTTGTCTCAAGGTAAGAAATAGTTAGGAAATAGATCATTTTTAAACCTTAGCATTAGATTGGTTGTGGGGGAACTTTAAGACAAGAGGTAAGAACCTGTGCATTTGCTATTGCAGGCTCCCCCAAACCCAATGGTAGTTTTTTCTTTTTGCTTTTGTTTACTTTCATGAATAGACCTAGAGACCCAAAAGGGAGATACATTAAATCTAAATCAGACCTTTCAACCAAGCTTCCTTCCGATCTTTTCGGGGAAGGAACATTCCACTCATAAGCTCTGCAAACCGATACCGAAAAACAGGAGCTATCTCAACTCAAAGAGCTAAAGCATTCTCTCAAGAGACTAACATGAGGAGAACTATAGAACAAGAAATTGAAGCATCAATCATATTGGGACATGAGGCAAGACCACTCGAACCTTCCACAGAACCAAACAATACAACCTTTTCTTTTACACCACCGCCAGGAGATCCTAACTTTGAGGACATCATATACCCTGAACAGGTTAATATTTTGTTTGGTAGTTCAGCCAACATAATTATCTCTCAAACTGACACAGAAACTTTGGCACCAGTAATCTCAATCGGCTTGAGTAGAGTCCCAAATATCCAATCAGTAGGAAGACCTTTCCATACAAGAGAAACATTGTTCTCTTCAAAGATAAAACCACCTACGTACTCTCTTCTTGGACATCAAACCAACATGGATGATCAGGAGGATCATAACAATGTAAGATATGGGGAGGAAGAAGAAACTGGAAACCAAACCGAAACTACCTTCGGGTTTCCAATTTTAGACACCACCCCAAATGTCAACATGAAGAATATTCCTCTCTCATCACTTCCTACCTTTTATGGTAAAAACAATGAATATCCAAGCACCTTCCTATTTGAATTTGAAATCTTGTGTAGGAGCTACAACTACATACAAGATGCCCAGAAACTAAAACTCTTTCCTGCCACCCTCAAAGACTCTGCAATAAGATGGTTCATGGGGTTGGGAGAATCCAGTATTAGATCTTGGGAAGCCATGAAAGACATATTTCTTAAGAAGTGCCAACACTACTACAAAACCAAAGAGTCTCTTAATGACATCCTTAAAATCTAACAGTTAGAAGACGAGACCCTCGAATATTATATGGAAAGATTTGGTTATATCTCCCAAAAGTCAAAATACCATGACCTTCCAGAGGATGTTGTTAGGGCTCTTTTCCTTAAGGGAATTTCATAAGAATATCTAGATATGCTTAACCTGATGGCATTAGGTAACATCTCCCATAAACCATTTTATGAAATATGTGAAATGTGTAAAAATTACTCAAGGAGTAGAGCCAAAACAAGAAAGAATATATGGGACCCTTATAATAGAAGCTTAAAACCAGTAAGTTCAGGTAATATCACGAGAGAAGAGATAGGGAACCTTTTAGAAAACTTCAATATATATATATCTTAAGCACAATAGGTTCCCAGTTGTACACCCTCAAAATTAAAAATAAACAGGAGGAGGAAAATGCCGCAATGAGCATATATTGCCCAAGATGAAGAAGGAAGCATTCCTCAAGGGAATGCCCATTAGATAAGATTTCAATGTGTGGCTTCTGCATGGAAGACCACTCAACTGAGAAATTTCCATCATTTCCTAGTTTATTAGCCATCTATAGGAGTGGAGATCCTGGGGAGTCCTTTTATGCACCTAGGAGGCCATGGCAGCCTAGGAACCAACCCGCATACCCAGATATACAATCTCAAGTTCCACCATATTACCAACAACAACAACAATGGAACTCACCAAGTTGGAAAAACTAGTCTACTCAAGTATGGAGAGGAGGGCATAACCAAGGAAACCCTCAAGCTCCACCTATCCCTATGTCCAACCATCCTTATCCTCAGTTTCCACCAAACATTCCGCAGCTTCTGCCAAGTTTTGTTCCACCACCTTTACCTCATATTCTACAACAACAACTGCTACAATATCAGAATGAAATCTCCCCAAGACAGACATTATTACCAGCACAGCCAGTGCCCAATCCTAATAACAAGCCCCCTCAACCTCTTCTTAATGTTGAGATGCAGGCCTTCCCAACATATGTTATTACTTTTGTTCTATTACAAGAAATACAACTAAGATCAGGAAAATTTCTAGATAGACAAAGACCTTCAGTAGTCATCCAGGAAGAAGAAGAAGAAGAAGAAACCATCAAACAACCCACAGATGACACTAGGTGGGAAGATGTTATTATCTCAAAGAACCAAGAACCTAAGCTTCCCCAAAATAATCCTTCACAAAGCATGGAGGCCCCTCCTTATCTAGACCGATTGGTAATAGAGAAACCTACCACTCGACCGAAATTTGACATCTTGAATGAATTGAAGAATATTTGTGTCAATATTCCCCTTCTTCAAGCCATTAAATACATTCCAATATATAGTAAGGTAGTCAAGGAATTTTGTATTAAAAATCCAGGTAGGAACCAGAAGGACCCTCCTACATTACACTTGATAGGAGATCTTTCTGAATACATATTAGAGCAACCAAAGCTAGCAAAATATGGGAACCCTGGAAACCTCGTAGTGACCATAACAATTAATAGCTTCTCAATTTGGAATACTCTCATAGACTTAGGGGAAGCCATCAATATTATGACCACTACTACCTTGGAGCAATTATAGTTACAACCTCTTCTTAGTCGTACCCCAACCATTTTGGAATTAGCAGATAAGACTAGAGTTATACCTGAAGGAATTTTAGATGATATCATGGTTAATTTAGCCTCATGGGAATACCCAGTAGATTTTATTTTCATTCACTCAAAGTACCCTACCAAAGGCCATCTCGTCATTTTGGAAAGACCTTGGTTAGCCACAACCAATGCATTTATTGGTTCTAGAGAGGGAGAAATGACCATCTCAAACAATATTTCTATCTAGAAGCTCACCATCTACCCTCTAGCTCAACCTATCATGGAAAATATATGTTGGCTTGAGTGTCCATATGAGAATGAGGACTGGGAAGAACCCGTATTTCCAAGTGACCATGCATGGGAACTTCACGAGCACACAATGGAAAATGTGTTAAACCAATTTATTTCTTCTATCACAAGTGTGGATTTTCCACAATCTTTTCCCCAATTTGATTACATGTTTCGGGAAGAATTTTATGAACAATTGGACCCATCGATCTTGTCTTCGACATATTTTATCTTCGAGATAGATGAGTCTTCCATGACTTATACTATGCCCTATGAGATTATTCCATGCAATTTTTTACATATAAACTCTGGGCTAGATGGAGACCAACAGAAATAGTTAGTAAGTATCCTTAAAGAAAAATCAAGAGCATTCACCTGGGAATACATTAACATGAAGGGTATACACCCTGACACATGCATCCATCACATATATACCCAGGGGGAAGAAACACCTGTTAAGCAACCCCAGAGAAGGATGAACCCATCACTCAAAGATATAGTCAAGGAGGAAATCCAAAAGTTGTTAAATGTCATATTTATTTATCCCATCTCTGACAGTAAGTGGGTATCCCCACTTGTAGTGGTTCCAAAGAAAGTGACCGAGAAATGGAGAAATTGTGTTGATTTCCAGGAACTCAACAAAGCCACTCTTAAAGACTACTTTCCTCTTCCTTTCATGGACCAAGTTCTGGATACCTTGTATGGAAAGAATTATTTTTCCTTTTTAGATGGGTAAAGCGGGTACAAACAGATTCTTATAGCCCCCGAGGACCAGGACAAGACTACCTTTACTTGTCCTTGGGAAACATATGCCTATAGGGTCTTACCATTTGGATTATGTAACGCTTCTGCTACATTTCAACGAGCAGTACTAGGGATATTTTCCTATCTTATTCATGATTGTGTGGAGGTATAAATGGATGACTTCACAGTTTATGGAAACACTTACCAGGAATCCTTAGACAACTTTGAAAAAGTCCTCATCAAATTCTAAGAAATGAACCTATCTCTAAGTCATGAAAAATGTAAAATGTTGTTAATTGAAGGAGTGGTTCTAGGACATCATGTTCCGTCTGAAGGAATAAAAGTCGATCCTGCAAATATTGAGTTCATCGTAAGACTTCCACCCCCCAAGACTCAGAAAGAGGTGAGAATATTTCTTGGACATGTCGGATACTACTGGTGGTTTATTGAAAATATTACAAAGATTGTTGCACCTATGTTTGGATTACTAATAAAAGATGTTGATTTTGTTTGGACTGAGCAGTGTCAAACCGCCTTTGAAACCCTGAAAGATAAGCTATCTGTGGAAATAGTTCTTAGAGGGCCCTGTTATCGCTTAGTTTGTAGTTTAGGTCAAGCAGTTGAAAGGTAAAGGTCAAACTGGTGTAACAGGAGCTTCCCCACCCACTGTCACCTCGATGGGGGGCTATTTCTATTTAGGGTGGCTAAACCCAAGGGAGACATCCCCTAGCAATTTGGGGTTTTGAAAGGTAAAGGTTTAAAAGATCAAAGCAAGTTTTCCCTTTCACAGATTACCGCCAAGAAGATATTCAAAATGAAGATATACCACAAAGGAGGCACCTGTTTGCGAGACAAGGCAACAATAAAACTAGTACGTGCAGTGGTGGTTAGTACTTCATAAATTAATAAATATCAATTATATCTGAGCACATACAGTAGTAATTATTGACGAAGTCAATGATTGCAATAATAACTATGGCTTATAATATTACTTCTCAATAAATACAAAATGATATAGCATCCAATAAAGATGATTAATCCTTAATTTAACTCAAGGCAATAAATATCATTAAATGATGATATATAAAGTTTGCTACGTCACTATGCTAAAGGTGACGTCAACCTTGTTCTAGGGTTAGTTTTATAGACAAAGAGATCAATGTTTTGCAAATAGGCTAATGAAAATCATCAACACATCAATGTCTATCATCAGATGACTAAGGCACAATGTTTAATATCAACCTAAATCTCAAAAGAGGCATGACATCATCATCAATCTAGGGTTAGTAGACGTTAAGGTTTGTTAGGGTTTCAAATTTGAGAGTTTTGGAAAGTTGTTTTTGGCATAGCAACCTCAACATTGGAGAGATATACTAGCGCCTTAGGGTATTATGGAGTCAGAAACAAGGGCAAGATCTCGGGAGGATCAAAATCTAAGGACTAGAGAGTTAGGTTCTATGGTGTTGCAATGGAAAGGCCCTAGAATCAAAACCCTAAGGGGAGGAGGCTCATTCTGGTGTTGCTTAAGCAAGGCCTCATGATCCTCCCTCTTTCCTCAAATATCCTTGGCAAAACGACTAGCTTCAAAACATAAATATAAAGGTGAAAAGTGTTGCAAGAGAAAGGCCCTTCAAACCCTAAAAGTCAAAACCCTAGGTGTAGATTTAACTAGGCCTAGGACATCTTCTTTCTTCAACTTATGTTTAAATGCTAACTCGGAAAAAAACGGAACTAGTGTAGCAACGGCTAGGCTATATCCTCCTTAATCAAAGGATAAAACAAGTTTTCAATCATGGGGACATATAGTAAGGACCTACTTGTGTGCTTGCTACCTAGGGTTTCAATATTAAGCAAATATAATAGCAATGTAACAATAAATGCAAGAGATTTAACCTACAACCATTCATTTAAGAAGTTTTTCATGAGAAATACACTTACAAATCATGAAGATATCTTATCAAACCCTAGTTGTAAACCTTCCAATGAGAGAAAACACCATAACATGCCAAGAACAATCCTCCACAAGAATTGTGCCTCACTTCCAAGAGAAAAAATCCCAAGACAAAAGACTAAAAATGATCTCTCACAAGAGAGTGAGTTATGTCCTCTGATGATCCGGATTATTTTCGGCACGAAATGAGAGCGGAGATATAATAAAGAAATGCACAGAGATATTGAAAATATTCAATAATATAACATAAACGTATCAAAGATGCAACCATAAAAACATATATACAGTAATACACGATTTCTATTAATCAAAGAAATGTACTGAGACTGTAAAAATACAGAGTGAAAGACTCGCTAGAATGGTGGCAGCTTATCTCTGAGAAGAGATGTGATGGCTACTCGCATCCGCAAGAAGATGGTTACAATGAGGATCTGGAGGCCTTTTTACAATAATCGGGAATGCCAAAAGTCATAGACATCCAAAAACCTAACCCTAGGAGATGAAGCGCCAAAAGTCGTGTGGGCCCCGTTTGGGTAAGTTGGTGCATCAACTTCCCGGGGTCGTAACTTTTGCATACGATCTCCGTTTTAGGCGTGTGATAGCTCGTTGGAAAGGTATTGTCGAGGAGATTCATTTTGGGGGCTCAATCATGCCTTTAGATATCATTGAGAAGCTTGATCTCGAAAAACCTTCATTTGGACCCTCAAAATGGCCCCAGAAGTTAAAACCTGCTAAAAATAGTAAATTGCCAAAATGGCCAGAAAATTGTTTTGATCCATTTGGAAAAGGTGGGTGGCCACCGATATCCACCTGGATCAATCCTCCCTCCTTAGTAAGTAATGGTCTCCATTGCGTTGATTTCCTGGGGGAGAGGGAAAAGCATTTGTTGAATCTGCATCTTGGTGAGCTACTTGTCTTGATGGAGAAGTCACTCTGCTTAGTTTGTGGAAATCTGTCACGAACTTGTGGCTGGAAGGTTTGGACCTTTTTAACCAGTCTGGCTATTTNGTTGGATAGAAGGTGCTTTGGCCGAAGCTGTGGTGGCTGCAGTATCCTTATGTTCACCCTTTGAACAGATTGTGGAGAAGATGAATTTTGTAGTATGAGATACTACCTTGCAGCATTGTTTAGGTGGGACAGTAATTGGAAATACCTCTGGTATCCTGTAGATATGACCCCCCAGAGTAATAATGACACTACGGGGTCGAGACTCATAGATAGCATGGCGTTTCCACATATATGGTTGGCCTAAGAGAACATCACAGACATCCAGTGGAGCAACATCACATAATACCTCATCCTTGAAGGGTTGGATGTCATATGAAAATTGACACTGCTGGCTGACACGAAGATCTCGTCCTTGGCGAAGCCACCCAATGTTGTCTGGTTGCGGGTGTGGTGTTGTCGCCAATCCCAACTGTTTGACGACCTCTGCTGAGATGAGGTTCTTCTGGCTTCCGCTATCAACAATAGAATGCAGCGGGGTCCCCTTCACCCACATCTGTGAATGAAAAAGGTGCTCCCCCTCTTCTGGATCTGTTGATTCTTCTGGTTGAATTGTTGTGGTCGCGACAATAGCAGTGGGGTCTGCGTCGATGATCTATCTTTTACCATTATTTTTAGAATCAGATTCTGAATCAGGGTTCGGCTCCTTGTCTTTGATCTCAGCCACCAATGACTGTTTTGAGCGACATTCATCGGTGTTGTGCCAGGGGCTT
>JZKD02S0373918.1:10138-79228 GCA_000966675.3 Picea glauca | reverse complement strand
TTTTATTGCCTTCTCGGGGATCCCTGGGCGAAGCATCTCTAGGTTTTATTTCCTATGGATTTTATCTTTTACCAGCTGTTTTTACCCCCTGGGCCTTTAGCCCCTTCTTCCCACAGGACAAAGTGTAACCCCAAAGGTCATCCTAATGGAAATACTAGGGGAATGGGATGGATGTGTGGGAGATAAGATGTAAAATGATAGAGTGGTGGGAGTGAACGATGGCTCTGCAAATCCCCTTTGGTGGCTAACCAAAACCAATGAATACAAGCTTGCTAAGTCACCCCATCAATCACCCCAACAATGGTCAAGTGGATTAGTGTAAGATCCAAGCAGTCATCAGAAATGAAAGGAACCTAATGCATACATAAGAAGGTTATAACGATCAAACATGACACATATCATGATACCTTGGACCAATTACCTCATGGAGCAAGAGTCCTCTCCGATGCAAGTCCAAGTCGATGGTGATGGAAGTTGTTGCTACTGACAGGACAATTCTGGCGAAGCAGAAGAAGAATGGGCCCTCCAGGGCCATGCTCAGGTCAATCCTGCTCTTGGTACTCCATGTCTAGGACCTGTGGGCCTCGAGACATGATCTCCTAGTTATCCCTAGATATCGGGGATAACATATGGCTCCAACTTGGGGACATGTGCTCACCATACAGTGCATGAGAAACTCAGCAATCTCTAGCATAAACCTGTATACCTACTCACACTTGACAAGAAAGCATCAACGACAAAAGGTGGGGTGGTATTGCCACCCCGCAAAATAACACATGTATACATATGAGATAAAACAATCAAGATGCATATATAAGGGAAACAAATAATAAATGTAGATGGTATAATACACGGAAATGCCTACCTACTCATACCTACCTGTATAATCATGTCCCACCACCTTGGTGGGGTTTGAGCAAGTGTCTGTTGATGGGTAATGGGCGCCTTCTTCCTTCCAAGGTGGACAAGTAATAAGAGTTATCTATCGATTCCATTCCGACCTTGAAAGGTCTGAGCCATGATTGGGTACTTCCTTTTACATTAGTAGGCTCTCCTTTCTGAGTATCCCACATCCATACTAACTCTCCCTCCTTGTATTTTCGGATCTTGTATTTGTTGGTTCCTTGAACAACCCTAGTGTATTGTACTGAGGGAGGTGGGTGGGCTTCTGGAGCAAAGGTTTCTTGCTGGGATGGATGTATCTGTACATCTTCTTCACTCTTTGGTCTTTTTAGTATTTTCACCGTCCCTACTTCTTTGTTCTGAAACTGATATAGGAGTTGCTAATATTCTTCTTTCTTGGGCCACTCAATCTGGTCAAAGTCTTCTTTCGTAGTAAATGGCATGTCTTCCAGAGAGTACTCTCGAAGATTTTGTATCACAACTTTCTGTGCTTCATTCACAGCAGGGGAAACATCTTGTACATGAGTTCCAATTATTGGCACATTGAGTAATTGTCCAGTTGTCCCATATTTCAAAGCAAATAGCAGAAAAGTGAGATCCATCTCAAGGGATCCGCCTATCATTGCTCCAAACTTCCTAGACAAAAGCATTCCCCACACATCCAGGACATCAACAACTATAACGTCTATGCGAACTGTCTTCTCAGGGAATTCCTTCAGTTGTACTTCGATGTTTTCAATTACACCATGTGTGGGTATAGCTTTGGATTCAAATCCACACACGTTTCTGTAAGGCCTGGTTACCTTCAGGCCCATCTGCTGCATGAATTTAAGAGACATCATCTTTGCACCAGCACCTGTATCCAGCATGCAATTGTTGAGATATTTATTGTTCATCATAAGAGTCATGAAGAAAAGAGGATTTTCACCGTAGTGGATTCTTAAATGATTAGATTGTAACATAATTGGGGGGTCCATAGGCTTAGTCGTTCCTGAAAGAAGGTGTTGAAGCGTTCTTTAATAGAAGGGATCTTAATGGCTTCTTTTAGAGGAACATTCACATGCATTTTTGACAAAGCTCCTTCAAGGTCAAAATCAAGGGTAATGTTGTCAGCTTTGGGATTTTTAGGAGGAGGAACTTCAGAAGATTTTGACTAATCACTTGTAGGTTGGCTTGGGTTCCTTCTCCAATATACTTAGACTTCTTGCTTCTTCATATTCTCACGTGATTCTTGGTCCAAGTTGTTGATTATTGCTAACCTTGCTGCTTGGGTTGCTTCCTTCAGGGCTTGTTGATGTTATGCATCAGTGATGTTTATCTGAGGGAAATCTGAGAAGCAGTCAAAGTTGTTGACTTGTTGTTGGCTGGCATTATAAGGACACTCATTCTCCCAATGTGCTTCACTGCACTCCAGACACCATGGATTTTCATCAACAGCATTTGCAGAGGCCAGAGTATTTAGGACTTCATTTTCATTCTTCGGCTTGTAATTTTGATTCCCCTTTTGGAATGGCCCTTTGAAAGGAGGTTTGGGCGCCTGGGTCTGGGACTTCTCAAGTCTCATGATCCGGTTCATCATTTCCTCTTGATTCTTCATGATGCTATATACTGAAGCTTGTAGCTTACTGATACTGGTGCAAAGATCCGAGGCAGGCTCAGCATTGTGTACTGTTTTCTACTTGATGTCTATTTCCCCCCTAGGGTTGGCAAAAGGCTCAATCTTGGATGAAAGAAGATTTCCTTCAATATTTTTTGCAAGATCTTGGGCTTCTTGAATGGATTGAGGGTCTTTGTCTCTGAGGAGATACCCTAATTGGCCATTGAAAGATCTAATATAAATGTGAACAAGGTAATCATCTTTCGGATGATGGCTTGGGGGAATTCGTTCGAATAAGGCTTTGAATCTGGTATGAATCTCCTGAATGGATTCATTCTCACGTCTGGAAATGCCATTCAGTCGGGTGAGTAGCATGTTCAGGTCTTCCTTGATACTCCACCTTCTGAGGAAGATTTCTTCAAGTCTATCCATGGTCTTAATGCTTCCATCAGGCAGGCCAAGATATCAACGTCTTGCAGCATCATAAAGGGTAGCAGAGAAGAGCTTCATGACCAAGTCTTCAGCATCATCACTAATGGGGTGAAGCTGAAAAAATGCCTAGAAGTTACTCATATGCTCTTCGGCACTAGTAGCATCAGTGCCGGTAAATTTAGGCAAACACTTCTCATATTTAGGTGGCATTTGCCTAGGGTAACCAGGTATGGAAGACATGTCTAAAGGCTTGAACGGGGTAGATGACCATTGTCTCTGATTGTTGAATGGGTTTGTAGTACCAGTATGAGAAGTAGACATGTTTAAAGGAAGTCTCTTTCCAAAAAGTGACTTGACAATAGGTGAATTAGCAGAAGGCTTCCTTCTGAAAGCTAGAGGAGGATTATTGAACCTCCTTTTGGTTTGTGGAGTTGCCAGATATTTTTCCTGAAACTACAAAAGAATAGGGGGAAAAAGTTGTAGTGGAGTCGCCAGGTAAGCTTGTAAGAAAAGGTCTCTGAGGCAAGGCTTACCAAAGGTTTGGTCGTTGAGGAAGATTGACTCAGTGTTCCCCGGCAACAGCGCCAAAATGTTATCGCTCAGTTTGTAGTTTAGGTCAAGTAGCTGAAGGGTAAAGTTCAAAGTGGCGTAACAGGAGCTTCCCCACCAACTATCACCTCGATGGGGGGCTCTTTCTATTTAGGGTGGCTAAACCCAAGGGAGACGTCCCTTGGCAATCTGGGGTTTTGAAAGGTAAAGGTTTAAAGGATCAAAGCAAGTTTTCCCTTTCACAGATAACCTCCAAGAAGATAGTTAAAATGAATATATACCACAGAGGAGGCACCTGTTTGCGAGAGAAGGCAACAATAAAACTAATACGTGCAGTGGTGGTTAGTACTTCATAAATTAATGACTATCAATTATATATGAGCACATACAACAGTAATTATTGACGAAGTCAATGATTGCAATAATAACTATGGCTTATAATATTACTTCTCAATAAATACAGAATGATATAGCATCCAATAAAGATGATTAATCCTTAATTTAACTCAATGCAATAAATATCATTAAATTCTCATATATAAAGGTTGTTGCATCACTATGCTAAAGGTGACATCAGCCTTGTTCTAGGGTTAGTTTTATAGACAAAGAGATCAACGTTTTGCAAATAGGCCAATGAAAATCATGAACACATCAATGTCAATCATCAGATGAATAAGCCACAATGTTTCATATCAACCTAAATCTCAAAAGAGGCATGACGTCATCATCAATATAGGGTTAGTAGACGTTAGGGTTAGTTAGGGTTTCAAATTTGAGAGTTTTGGAAAGTTTTTTTTGGCATAGCAAGCTCAACGTTGGAGAGATAGACTAGTGCCTTAGGGTATTATGGAGTCAGAAACAAGGGAAAGATCTCAGGAGGATCAAAATCTAAGGACTGGAGAGTTAGGTTCTATGGTGCTGCAATGGCAGGGCCCTAGAATCAAAACCCTAAGGGGAGGAGGCTCATTCCGGTGTTGCTTAAGCAAGGCCTCATGCTCCTCCCTCTTTCCTCAAATATCCTTGGAAAAACGGCTAGCTTCAAAACATAAATCTAATGGTGAAAAGTGTTGCAAGAGAAAGGCCCTTCAAACCCTAAAATTCAAAACCCTAGGTGTAGATTTAACTAGGCCTAGGACATCTTCTTTCTTCAACTTATGATTAAATGCTAACTCGAAAAAAAGGGGAACTAATGTAGCAACGGCTAGGCTATATCCTTCTTAATCAATGGCTAAAATAAGTTTTCAATCATGGGGACATATAGAAAGGACCTACTTGTGTGCTTTCTACCTAGGGTTTCAAGATTAAGCAAATATAATAGCAATGTAACAATAAATGCAAGAGATTTAACCTACAACCATTCATTTAAGAAGTTTTGCATGAGAAATACACTTACAAATCATGAAGATATCTTATTAAACCCTAGTTTTAAACCTTCCAATGAGAGAAAACACCATAACATGCCAAGAACAATCCTCCACAAGAGTTGCGCCTCACTTCCAAGAGCAAAAATCCCAAGACAAAAGACTAAAAATGATCTCTCACAAGAGAGTGAGTTATGTCCTCTGAAAATGAGAGGCAACGTCCTCTATTTATATCATCCAAATGACCTTTAATTAGAAAATAGGTCATTAAAATAGCTGACAAGGCTGACTAACAATATTACACTATTTTTTACATTAAATGCTAAAAATGTCACAATATGAGCTCAAAAAGGAGACGTCAAGCCCCTCTGAGGGAGACGTTGGCCCTTTTTGGGCAAGATCAGCATCCAGGGAGCTAAACGTTGGCCCTCTCAGGGATTCTCCAAGATTCCACATCTGCCAAATGACCCTAGCACACTACCACATGCTCCAGATAACGTCCAACTGCCTAAGGTGACATCCTGTCCATCAAAAGCCAACGCTCTGTCTGCAGTGGGTGATTCCCCCTAGGCCAGGCTCTGCCAAGGTGTCCTGATGGAATGTCCTTCTGTATTCTTTATGCAAAGGCTCATCACAATGTTGTCCCGTCTCTGCCATCCCAGAAACCATCTGATGGGCTCTTTAGCTCCATGGAGGTCTGAGCTAATCATATCCCCATGTGTACCAGTCCACTGGTACCTGTCCGTTGGGCATGGCCCTGCACATCAAAAACTACGCCCTCCATGGGCTCATCAGTCCTCGGGATCATAGCAATGTCATTCACATTTCATCATTAAATTTATCAAATACATGCATGAAACCCCTAACATATCAGTTAAGAGCTCAAAGACATTACACATATCTACTATACAAAGCTGAAGAAACCGACAAAATAACCTATTGGGCTAATACCCACAAGAAAAGGAAATTTTCCTCAGAGGATCATTCAAGCCATGTATACGAAGTGGTATGGTCTGGGGATGTCCAGTCATAGTAAGACCAGGGGTAGGTTTTGTCTGTGGGTGCCTCTGTAGGAGGTGATCTGTACCTGTCATGGATGCTCTTTTCCAAGCCCCTTTATTGCCTTTATTTTTCATTTATTGATTTTCTTTCTTTTTTACTTCAAGGTATGACCAGAGGACACTACCTTGGCATGGTGACCAGAGCTGACAGTGTTACACACTGGTATCTTCACAGAAATGATAAGGCTGGGTCGTGATGAGACCCCCTTTCCCTTGGCCATGCAACCAAAGGTCACTGCCCTGGCGTGGTGACCAGATAGTGGCAATGTCATACTGCTAGATACCTATGAACATAATGGGTCAGATCATGATGAGACCTCCCATCCTCTTGGTTAGGTCTTGTTTTATTATTTTTCTTAGGGTCCCTTTAGTTTCTTATCGAGAGACCTTTTATTGCCTTCTCGGGGATCCCTGGGCAAAGCATCTCTAGGTTATATTTCCTATGGATTTTTTCTTTTACCAGCTACTTTTACCCCCTGGGCCTTTAGCCCCTTCTTCCCACAGGACAAAGTGTAACCCCAAAGGTCGTCCTAATGGTCAGACTAGGGGAATGGGATGGATGTGTGGGAGATAAGATGTAAAATGATAGAATGGTGGGAGCGGACGATGGCTCTGCAAATCCCCTTTGGTGGCTACCCAAAACCCATGAATACAAGCTTGCTAAGTCACCCCATCAATCACCCCAACAATGGTCAAGTGGATTAGTGTAAGATCCAAGCAGTCAACAGAAATGAAAGGAACCTAATGCATACATAAGAAGGTTATAACGATCAAACATGACACTTACCATGATACCTTGGACCAATTTCCTCATGGAGAAAGAGTCCTCTCCGATGCAAGTCCAAGCCGATGGTGATGGAAGTTGCTACTACTGATAGGACAAGTCTGGCGAAGAAGAAGAAGAATGGTCCCTCCAGGGCCATGCTCAAGTCAATCCTGCTCTCGATACTCCATGTCTAGGACCTATGGGCCTCAAGACATGATCTCCTAGTTATCCCTAGATATCGGGGATAACATGCCCAATTGGAATCTCCCATTTCACATATCCATTGATGCCTCTGACACCGGAATACGAGGGGTATTAGGGCAGAAAGAGGACCAGCAGTCCTATGCCATTTATTTTGTGAGCAATAAATTGTCCACTGCCGAGTTAAACTATACAGTTACCGAGAAGGGATTCTTGGCAGTTGTTCATGCTATTAACAAGTTTCATCATTACATTACAGGTTACGAAGTATTCATACATACATATCATTCCGCCATTAGATTTCTCATGAATAATCCCATAACTAATGGCCGAGTGACTAAGTGGCTCCTGTTATTGCATGAATTTAATATCAATGTGCTTGACCGACCTGGAAATGATATTGTGGTATCTAATTTTCTTTCCCGAATAAAAAATGAGGATGATGATATCCCTGTAGATGATAGTTTCCTAGACGAGCACCTTTTTTCCCTTTCTGTCAATACCCCATGGTTTGTAGATATGGAAAACTATCTGGATACTAGGAAGTTACCGTCTCATTTGTCACCTCATGAAAAGCGTAAAATTATTACACAGAGTGCTAATTACTCTTGGGTTGGTCATGACATTTTTCGCAAATGTCCTGATTTGATTATTCGTAGATGTGTTAGAGAGGATGAGGTACCAGAAATACTATGAAGTTGTCATGAAGGACCATGTGGTGTTCATTTTTCTGAAAAACATACAACATATAAGGTGTTACATTCGAGTTATTATTGGCCTAGCATTTTCAAAGATGATGCCAAGTATGTGAGAATTTGTGATAGTTGCCAAAGGATAGGAAGACCTACATCAACTGACAAAATTCCTTTGCGTTCCCAAGTTATGATAGAACCCTTCAAAAAATGGGCCCTTGACGTTTTTGGACCAATTTTACCCATGTCCCATAAAAAGAACTATATTTTGGTTTGTACGGACTATGTCACCAAGTGGTTAGAGGAAAAAGCCCTATTAAGGGATACAAAAAAGTCTGTTGTTGAATTCATCTATGAAGACATATTTACCTGCTTTGGTGTCCCTCATGAAATTGTTACAGACTAGGGTACTCAATTCACTTCCAAGTTGATGAGAGAGCTAACAGACAAATATGGGATTAAACATTGTAAATCTTCTCCATACCACCCGCAAGCCAATGGTTGGGTAGAATCTACAAACAAAGTCTTGGAAGCTATCTTGACCAAGACTGTTCAATTACATCACCAGGATTAGGCTGATAGGCTTCCAGAGGCTTTGTGGGCATATCAGACCACCTGGAGGAACACCATTGGGCATACCCCTTATGAGCTAGTGTACGGTAAACAAGTACTTATACCCACATAATTCCAAGTAAGGACCTTCCGTATTGCCGTAGAATTGGGATTAAACTTAGATGAATCTCAGAAGCAATGAGCCCTACAATTGAATGAGTTGGATGAGATCAGGAAAGATGCCATCCAATGAGCAATATTAGTCCAAAACCAGAGGAGCAAGTGGCATCAAATATTTATTAAGAAGAAACACTTCCAACCTAGTGATTGGGCTCTATTGTTTGATTCTCATTTCAAAACATTCAAAGGAAAACTCAGCACCCAGTGGTTGGGCCCTTATGAGGTAAACATTGTATATGACAATGGAGCTGTAAAAATTAAAAATATTGATGATGGACAAGTCTCCTTTGTAGTAAATGGACACCGACTTAAATTTTATCATAAGCCCATTTCCAAAGAGGATTTTCTACAAGTCATGTCAACGGAAAAGGCATTGGCCTTAGTAGATGGGGAATTCCCCCCTTGTTCTTGTAAATTTTTCTAAATTTTCTACTGTACATATGTAAATAGTTTTTGAATTTCGTTAATAAGGAAATTCTAGAGATTTCTGTAAGTATTTATTTCACCAGGAGTAGACAACTTCAAGGAAATAATTCAAAACATTATTACACTTGAATTTTGTTGTCTACTAAGCATCAAATAAATATTGACTTACTGTAATTAGCCATATTTTTGCAGAAATTTTCATTTTCTTAAGGCATTCTAAAGCAGTTGCTCTTGAAACTCTTCACCACTGTATAAGGAAGTGATACCATAACCATCAATCTTAGGGGTCTCTCGTACAGTTTTTTCCAAGAAACCTGAGTAAGTGAGTAAAGTGTCTTTATTAAAGAGTAACAAGGAGGTCTAATTAGCAGTTAGTCATGGAAACATTACAATAACTACAAAAGAAGAAAGGGAGTTGAGCATAGAGATACCTTTATGTTTTTTCTCAATGGTACCATCCACTACACACTAAATATCATGATTATATCATATCTTTAGATAGGCCACATCCGCTTAAGTACCCCCTACATTGGAACAATAACTAATTAATATAATGGAAAATCATCCTCTAACATAAATACCATACCAATTGAAAAAGAAATAAAAAGTTGTTTTCAAAGTTTTCCCCATCTTCTTGCATAAATAAATCTTATACTAAAATCTTAAAATATGGATGGCCAGTCTTTGAGGGTGTAAGAGGCTAACCGTCGGGATACTAAACAAGTCTGCTAGCAGCGGGTACCAGCCTGTGGTATGACTAGGTAAACCCGTCGAAGTAATGAACAGACTTGTTGGCAACGGGGCATTCTACCTAGCGAGGATGGAAATCTGACAAAAATAAATAATAAATTTAAACTTGTCCTGATTTATGGCATTACTTGCAGACAAAGATGACATGAAGTATGTATGGTTAAGATAAGGTTAATGAACTCCATAAACTTGTCATTGGGAACTAACTCTAAGACTATCTTGAAACTCTCTTGCCTACCTCTTCTTATCTATATATAGGATCTCTTATTCTATAGGTGGGGCCATCTTCTACCTATCTCGTCTGACCAATCTGTGTCACAATACTTAAGTGTGGGGGAGGGGTTCGTGAGTTGACAAATGATCATTGCCTAGAGAAATAAATCTTTGTAATATTTTTTGTATTATTTTCATGATACAAGTTATTACATTAATATTCATTTTATGTTTGAAGTGCTAAACTCCTGTGTGTTATAAATTGATGAACATATACTTAACAAACCACTTTTATCGGTTTATTTCTCGTTACAAGTTGTACATTGTAGGTTTGACATTACATGTCTTATGCTTGTTATAACCTGTTCATTGTAGGTTTTTGACATTACATGCCCTATTCAAGAGAATTCATTGAGCATGGTGGAAAAATCAAGAACAATGGAGCATTATTCCTTTTCTCTTAACCACTGTGATTGTCAAAAACATGTCAATAATGCAGAATATCCATTACAGGAGGTAAAATTTCATTTAATGGAGAGGTGTCATATGAAGTGTCGTATGAGGTGTCGTATGAAGTGTCGTATGAGGTGTCATATGAAGTGTCATATGCGGTGCCGAATGAAGTGCCATATGAATTACACACCAGTAACTGTCCACAATTCCAGGTAACATGGATTCAATGACATTTAAATGAATTGGTTGCAGGAAATTGAGAGTGAGGATGAAAACTTTAGACATGTTCATGATCAAATGTCCAAGTCAAAAGACTTGGACATTGATTTAACTACGCATTACTAAGCTTGCCCCCAAAAATGTGCCTTTGAATTCGAAATTTCCCACACATGGCAACTCGTGTGCGCATGTGTGCAACCAATTCCAACATAGGTGCATTCAAATATAGGTTGGGTAACCTATTATCCCAATTCACCCTTTCTATTTGCCTTGCCCTATGTTAAGAAATCGCGCTCAGTCTCTGCCATTTCTTCCCTTGTTCAAATCGTGTTCTTCTCATGCTCAATTCGTGCCATCCCTTGGCCCAATCGCACCTTCTCTTGCTGAATTTCGCCTCTTTCCATCTCTTCACCTCATCAAAATTCCCAAGAGGTATGAACCCTCTTCCTATGCATATCTTTTTGCCATTCCTGAATTTACACAATGCAAAGAGGTGTTTTTGTGCAAAGGTTGGGGCCATTTTTATCTCAATTGTAGGGCCACGATGATGGAATCTCCATGCAATTTTCCCTCAATTTCGATGAGAAGACAGTGTGTGTGGGGTATATTTCTTTTGAGGTCTCATAAGAGTCTATTGTTGCAGCCACGAAGCTTCCAAGAATGGGAGATAAATGGTTCAAAAACCACCAGCTGTTGCGCTCAAGTTATAACAGGGTTTTTAAGACTGAATTCCAAAACATCTCAGGAGCAAAAGGATATTCCAAGAAATGGATAAAAGAGGAATTGATCAACCCTCTCATCGTCATCACTATGTTGATCACATGCAAAGGTATATATTATTCTTTCAAAGCCTGTCATTTCAGATTGCTAGCTCATTTTTCAGTTCAACAAACCTTTGAATTTTCCCTTCTACTTTCTAAAGAGCTTGGAAAATATGTCCTCTCAAGTGAGGAAAAACGTAACTAATCCCCACAACAGCCTCTTTCATCATGGCTTATTCAAACTCCTTGTTCTAGCTGAATTAGAGAAACGGGGGAAAACTTGGGATGAATTTATCTATCAATTTGCAAACCCTCACTTAACAATTAAGACCAACAAAATGCCACTTGGACTAAGGACTATCTCTCCATCCAAGCCTCGCTCTCCAAGAACTCCAAACCCCCTTGCACAAACCATTCATTTACTGGAACAATACACAAAGCTTGTTGACACCCCTGCTTCCTCATCGGGTAAAAATACCAAGAGTAAAGATCAAAAGAAGCCCATTGTTAACCCCCTGATGCCTTCAATCTCTCTTGATCCCACACTTAAAAATCTCCAAGAAGTGATTCAACAAGACCTTCCTTTAGTTCCCAAAAATAGGATGGGATCCAATCGATTTAATAAAGGACCCTTTCGAAAGAGTACCTGAAGCATAAGAGAAAAACCTTATGCAAAATCACTACCTGCTTTGGACCATATCCAAGTGTCCTCCGATCTTGAGAGCCCTCACAAGAGATTTAGGGAAGTTTTTGTGGATGGATTAGAGCCACAAAGAAAGACAAATTCAGAGATTACCTCTCCTTATCAATCCCCTATTACTCCTACTTCACCCATGCCTACTCTAGATCCTAAGAATGATATATTGTCCACATCTCTCAAAGGATCTAAGCCTTCCTCTGATATCAATGATTATGCCCAAGCCATTGAGAAGCTACAAAAAGAGAATTCTCAGTTCCTCCAACAGTTGGAAGAAAGGAAGACAATATACACACACCTTCATTATGATAATGCAATCCTCCAAGAAAAGGTAAACTCCCTTCAACGATTGGTTGATGAGATGACCAAATCCAACCGCAGCCTCAAAGAGCAACTGAAGCAACACAAGAGGCATAAGCCAAAGTATTCATAGTAAGAAGGAGAAGCTTCCAAAGTTGATCCTCCTCAGCAAGCTTAGTCACGAGGGGTAATTTGTTTTTGTTTGCAATGCGACCTGCAAAATCATAAGTGTGGGGGTAATGTTGGGCCCGAGATATGATCGACTTTATGACGTTTATTGGATACTTTTTCCGAATGTATATATGTGTTTTAATGTTTTGGAGGAGTTTTTGAAGGGATTTTGTGCCAAAATGCTATGATCCACACCAGGTATGCATAATTCATGTTTTATGATGATCTTGAATGTAATTCAATGTGTTTTTATGTTTCCATGAATCTAATTCACATTTTTTAGTGTCACGGGGAAAAATCACAGCATGCTTTTGCTTCTGGCACTCAATCTAGTACTCCATCCGGTACTCAGTCTGGCACTCCGTCGTGCACCCTATCTTGCACAAAAACGATGGGCTATTTGGTAGTTATGGTATTGGGGGCCAGTGGTGGGTGAATCAAGAACATGGGTTTTTCTTGTGCTTGCCCCCGCCAGCTACTGAACTCTTAACAACTTGGTTTGGGTTGCTAAGTTGGGCGATTATTGGCTCGCTCCATTTTGGCAGTTAGGGCATCATTAATGTAATTTATTGTTTTTATAAGAGGTTTGACCCTCCAGTGGTCAACCTCTTAGTCTAGAAAGATTATAGATACAACCTTGGTGGTCATACAATAGGAAAGAAGTTCAGGAAGTCGTGTGTTAGAGAGAAAAGACAATTTCCCTCTGTTTTGCCATTTTCATTTTGCCAGAATAGTGTAAGACTATGTTTTTAAGTTTTAATGGTGAAATTGCTTTGTTGAGTTCGTGGTGTGCATCTGAGGAGTGACCACGACTTGTTGGGGGGGGGAACCAGCAGTCTGGTAACTATTATATGAGTTTGTTTATGAATTACATAGCATAGATGTCTTTTATTTTATTTCCTGTACATGAATTGATATTTTGTTTCTTTTCCATATAATTTGTTGTTATAATTTAACTGTTTTAGTTTCCTTTTGCAGGTTAGTATGAAGGATTTTGTCAATATGCACTGACTTTGTAGTTAGTAGGAACAAGTTTTCAAACTTAAACACCAACCCCATTTGTGATTAAATAGTAGTTTATATTTTCTTTATGCTTTTAAAATCAAGTTTGAAACAGAATTTTAATTTATATTTTCTTTAACAAGGCTTCGATGGATGGATAGTATTAATTCTAGTTTTCATTTGTAGATTGTGTATTCAATTGTTATTTAGATTTTTCTTAAATAGTTGTTAATTAATTTGCTCATTAGTTTACTTGTTATATGTTAGAATCATGTTTAATTTATGTTTATAAGCATCTTCCTTTTTGCAATTTGAATTATTAAATAGGTCTACCTTAGCTTTGTTTCATGCAATTTCTTTCTTAAATTTAGGTTGCAATTTCAATTTGTAGTTAATGATTGAATTTAGTTATGATTTTGCTTACGTAGTATAGAGTGAAATTGAATTTTATAATCTCATTATATTGTTGATGGCTAATGCATGATTACATAATCACATGGATATGCGGGGTAATTGATGTTGTTTATGTAATGGCTAAGTTTTCATTGGATTGCGTAATTCACACTTTTCATATTGTTATTGAAGTCAATATCGAGATTATCCCTCTTGAATTATCTTTCATTGTTAAGTGCCATCGTGATATTATAAGACACTAGAGACATTCACACAACCCTCAACACTATATTTGAGTTTTCATAGACTAGAAGATAGTTTTCTTGTTGTTGTAGAATAGATAGTTTTTTTGTTGTTGTAGGATAGATAGTCTTTTGCTTTGGTAGGTTAAGAGTAGTTTGCTTCTCATAGATTAAGAATTAGTTGTTAATTCTTATTTCTTTCAATTAAGTAGATTTCCTTTTATGAATTATAAATAGTTGTATTAAGAATAGAGTTCAATTGTCTCTTAGCTTAGTTAGTTGCTTATTGAGTAGTCTTAATTAGTTTACTTGTAGTAGAAGTTATCCTAGGTTAGTTAGCTTTAATTGCTTACTTGTCTATTCTTGCTTTGATAGTATAGTTGCTTGTTTATTTACTTGCTTTCACAAGATAGTTGTTTATTGAATTTAGGTAGGCTATTTAAAGTAGTTTGTTGTTGCTATTTGTTTATTGTTATGCTTAAATAATTGCTTTTTCTTATTGTTATTGTTGAACTAGTTTGCTTCAAGTGGGGTTTTCATTTTCTTTCCTAGAACTATCCATCGATCCTTGGTTCAAAAGTACTTAGGTTACATAGTTTAAAGTTGCTTAGTAAGGTTTTCTCATTAGATAGCTTTGCTTGAATAAATTAGCCCTTAGATAGCCACTTCCTTAGTTAGACTATACTACTACCAGCCCTTCTACCTTGACATATATTTTGCTACAACTCTAATTTTACTTACCCTGGGTTGAAAATTTAATTGAGGGTTTTTAGTGTGTTTTTAGTGCATATAGAACACCCATCAATCATTCTTATGTTCATCCATCTTGTTTTCCATACCATCCATCTTGTTTTTCATACCGTCCATCTTGTTTTCCATCCATATTCCTTTCCATTACTTTGATTTGTCTTTGTGAGTTTACCCAATTATTAGACTTTTCACTCACATCCTTAATGTGTTCCTCCAATTTGGACAACCTATTATGTATGTCCTCATTTTCTTCTTAAGTCATATATGAGACTTCTGGAGGTTTAATAAGTGGTGTCACCTTTTTAGGACCCATATGGAGTAACAATAATAATACTCATCCATTCTATGTTTATCACAAATTTTGAATCACCAGAAAAATATCTTCCAAAAACACTTTATGCCAATTCTAAGTTACATACCTTTTAAAGCCTTAATTTGGAGTTTGTCCTCATGGTTGACCTTCCTTCAAGTGTATCTCTAAAATTTCGGCCTTTCTACATCTGAAATTTCATTTTGTAGTCCTCTGATATGTCCTCTCATCAATTCCATAGGTCTTATCAAAATTAGATGTGCCAAGTCGAACTTATGGTAACTTCCCCACACCTGGTTGATTCTTGGCTTTTCTAGGATAACAAACTTGTATAGCATGCCACGCACAAAATATTTGATATCATATTCCGAAAATTGTACCATAAATACTATAGACTATCCATTATCCAATGCAACTAATCTGACTCAATTTTTATCCTTTATGAAGAATATATGACTATTTTACATGGAACACATGTTTGAGACTAGTTAACAGGACTAGTCAAATACCCTATCTTCCACAGGGTGTATCTCCAAAATCATGACAAAACATATGTTGAAATTTTTACCATGGAGACCTTGATATTTTCTATGAATAACCTCCAATTTTCATGGTATAAATCATCCCAGAAAAAAAAAAAAAGTTATAGTAAAAATTCTACGATGGTTTTCTTGGAGAACAAAACCCTATGATCAATGAGCTCTAATACCAAATGTTATGATCCAATGCCTTAAAAATGATAAGAAATCAATAAAATTTAGTCCACTTTGAGGGGGAACCCTCCTTTACAATATATAAACTTCAAAAAACAATATGATATGAGAGAAGATGATCATAATACTAGATCTCCTTGATATATAAAGGATACAAAGGGTTACAATTATAATGAAAGGGTGCAAAGAAGGGTTCTAACCGACCTACTAGAAATGCAGTAATTCAATATCTAGGGCATAATAATGGGTTTTATACATATCATGGGGCTTTGTTTATGTATTAACATATGTAGGCATTGACACTAATGTGATGGGTGTGCTTACACTAGGTACACTCATGGAATGAATAGAATCCATTGTCGACATTCCCCAAATGGAGAAAAATGATGTACTAGGCATGGATGGTGTAGGACCTGATAGCACTAAGAGTTTCTCTTAGACTGCTAAAGAGCAAGCCTAATACCCATCTACATATTCCATAATTTGGTAAAATTTTGTAGAAGTTAAGCTCAAGTGCAACAAATATTCATAGAATTATATTTAAATATCAGCACAAAATCTCCACAAGGTATACACCAGCAAAAGAAGCTTGAATAACTCCATATCATTGTTTTTGAAATGTAAATGAAATATGGAAGACTAAATAAACATGTAATACATGCATCAGATCAAAACAAGAAATTCTGAGACACATATAGCAGAAATTCTCATCAAAAGGAACCTCCTAAATAATGAGAAATAAAGCTTTGATAGCACTTGCACCAGTATATAACAACAAATCTTTTATTGCAACATTTGAACAAGTAATGGAGATGAATCATTAACCAACAATCCACATCAAAGAAAGATTGAATACAAAATATGGTAATAAGAAAATAGACTAACCTTTGATTAACTAGGAGTCTTGAATCTAATATATACAGTCATGGAAACTTTTCACAGTTGGCTACAAAAAAATAGTATAAGTTCCCCTATCTATAATCACTTGAACCCTCTCTTGATTCCTCTCACCCATTAAATAGAAAATAACATATGAAATATGCTTAGGAGGTCGAAACCCATCTCTTCTATTGGATTCTAGGCTTTGGAGATAGGTGGCAATAGTCAAAGAGACAAGGATCCAACAAATTGCAAATTTGCAGGAAGTTGTTGGAATTCATTTATGAATTTGTTTCCAACTCACTGTATGAGGTTTTAATGGAGCTAAATATTAGGTTCAGGTGTCCTTTATCATCTAACTAATCTCTAAGAATTCATTTGAACCCTCCCTAACAGGTGTCAACCTCCAAACAAGACGAATATCCAAAAACTATGCAAAATAAAGAGTTTGCAACGCATTCCATAGTGCACTGGTGTTTTAATCATTTCTCTCAAATTTCAAATTGGGTCAGACTGAAATTTGGTAAGAAAGTCAACAATGATATCATCTTCCTCCACAAACAATTTCAGAGGAACCCACTTCACCGTTTTGGATTTATGATCAAATCTGTAATAGAATCTGCTATAGGAAATGAGTTCGCAATGAATTTCGCAGCGCCTATATCAGTTCGCAACACATGTGCCAATTCATAGCACCAAACGAAAATCAAGTAGTAAAACCCTTTATTGACCTTTGAACAAGACATAAATTCTCATGGAGTACCTGATGACCCTGGGTTTGATGATGGTAATTTTGAATTTGCACCAGGATGCCTACAACCTATCCAACCTACAACCCTCTTCTTCCACCAGTTTGCAATGCGAGACCAAACATAGCTTGCACACTTGAATGGATTTATAGTGAAAAAGGGGAGACTTTGAGTACAACCTGGATTTATGACATGTCAAGAAAATGATACAAAAAACCAAAGGTATGACTCATGGGGCTTCTTACCTGTCATGATAATAATCACATAGCTCAAATTTTAGACCAAGGCTATACATAGTCGTATTCATTTTGAAACCAAATCTAACTTTATGATTACAACCTAAAGACTCAACACATATGTCCTATAAACCTTATGACTCAAAAAACAAAACCAATGTGAATATTTTGACCCATACAATAGTATGTGTTAACATATGTCTCCACAAGGGATGGCATGCTCCCTGTGAGACGTCAAGAACATGCATTTATAGTTTCCTTATACATTGGGATATGGAGTCATATGTGCAACTAACCTCTAAAACACTGCCAAAATCTGCCACTTATTTAAGAAAACTAACTGATATACCTGTTGCAAACTAAAGGAAAGAAAATTATTGAGAAATGAGCTTATTTCCTATACTACCCTACCTCTAACTAGATCTCCAATTTGATCAAGTAAAGGCAGACTTCCACAACAACCATTCAAGTAATTTTAAGATTGAAATGATCTCGTCTCTACTATTGATTATTGAATAATAACGAGAACATAAAAGCAACAATATAGACTCTTTAATAAATCCATAATCACCCATGAATGTTGGTGAAATAATGAAATCTGAAACCTTTAAAGAATCTAAAAAAAATGACTCCAATAGAGCTGCAACTGGATCCTCAAATCCATGATTTGAAATGTGTTGATTTAGAAAATACAATTTCTCATGCATACATCCTCCTTTTCTTGAAAATAGATAACCTTCTTGTCCTTTCAAGATCAACTCTTGATCATCAGGAGGGACAATTTCTTCTTCACAATAATGGTCATAAGACAATTGTACAATAGGATTTAAAGCATACTGATAATGATCAACTAAGAACATGTAATTATCTATACAATCATTTGTTATTGTATGCTCAAAATGTTTTGGAAAGTGATTATAAGCATAATGTACATCCCGATCCATAGAAAAATATGAATACTTTGAAGAAATTGTCAAATGTTGTCCCAAATCATATTCATACTTACATTCTTGCTACTCCAAATCTGAAATATACTCACAATCTTGTTGTTCATGTGTGTGCATATTTTCAAAGTGTGCTTGATCTTGAATCCTCTTGCAAGCCCGAATGTTTTTTTCAACTTCTTCAGCATCCTCAAACAATTTTCTTAAAGATGAAGATTTCCTTTCTCTCAAGAGAAGAACAAGATCTGAATGTTGATCTATTACATAATATACCATGGAAGCAGTCTCGGAAGGTTGATCTCTAATGGCATGTCATGATAAACAATGTCAAACCTTCTATTGAAGACAGTGAGAGCTTCTTCCTCCCCTCTCCTCAAAGTATGAAAATCAGCCAGGTATTGATCAAAGGACCTATTCTCACCTGAATACTTTGAAAATTAATCATATAACTCAACCAATGAACTAAAGGAATCGGCGTCCAAACCTTTGAACCACAAGATAGCATCCCTAACCAAGGATTTGGAAAATAACCTCATGGTAATATCTTCATGTACTATTTCAAAATTATCAACAAAGTTCTCAAAGGATCTCAAATGTTTCTCAATTGTAACATGATCCTCTCCAGTAAACTAGAGAATATACTCAATGAAGTTAAGAGGGTAAGGATGAAGGTGAGATGGTAGCCTGAGAGGTTTAAACATGTTTTCTTTTTTTCTGGACTGAATATCAGTAGGTTGAAAGTGAGGTTCAATGGACTGATTGAAAATTCCAGCAGTGGTGGTAGAAGATGGTACTATGATCAGAGGAGGTGGTGAATCAGTTGTATCATTCACATGGTTACAAGGTTGATCATGTTCAGGAAGGATTTGAATATTAAAAATGTTCTCATTTGTTTCAGATGAAGGACTAGGGTTAACATCAACTATGTAAGAAGAATGCATATCTTCTTCTTTCAAGGAGGGATATACAGTAGTGGTTTTATGGTCATTAGAATAAATGAAGAAAAGGATGATTCTCTTCATATATGAAGGAAAGGAAAAGAATGAACTGATAAAAAATAATATGAGCTCTTGAAGGAAACTAACATCTTGATACCTAGACTTCCTGTGTCTTCCTCCCATTTTCTATTTGAGCTCGTTCCTCAGTGGAGTTATGTAACTGATTTGAATCACCAACAAGTTCTTCAAATGTGCGGAGTTGCCATGGTGAAAAAAATGCATTCTTTTCTGTCACCAATCCTTTCTCACCATTAAGAATTGGTGGTAATCTATGTCGTACAACCTATGGAAGATCTTCAACTTCGTCCCCGAAAACAGTGCCAAAAATTTTATCACTAAGAGTTGTTCTTAGACTTATAAAGAGCAAGCCTAATACCCATCAACAGATTCCATAATTTGGTAAAATTTTGTAGAATTTAAGCTCAAGTGCAACAAATATTCAAAGAATTACATTTAAATATCATCACAAAATCTCCACAAGGTATACACCAGCAAGCAAGGATTGAATAACTTCATATCGATGTTTTTGAAATGTAAATGAAATATGGAAGACTAAAGAAACATGTAATACATGCATCAGACCACAATAGATAATTCTGAGACACATATAGCAGAAATTCTCATCAAAAGGAACATCCTAAATAACGAGAAATAAAGCTCCGATAGCACTTGCACCAGTAGATAACAACAAATCCTTTACTACAACATTTGAAGTTATGGAGATGAATAATTCACCAAAAATCCACATCAAAGAAATATTAAATACATAATATGGTAATAAGAAAATATATTGATCTTTGATTAACCAAGAGTCTTGAATATGATATATACAGTCATGGAAACTTTTCACAGTTGACTGCAAAACAAATAGTATAAGTTCCCCTATCTAGAATCACTTGAACCCTCTCTTGATTCCTCTCACCCATTAAATAGAAAATAACATACAAAATATTCTTAGTAGGTTGAAACCAATCTCTTCCATTGGATTCTAGGCTTTGGAGATAGGTGGCAACAGTCAAAGAGACAAGGATCCAACAAATTGCAAATTTTCAGGAAGTTGTTGGAATTCATTTATGAATTTGTTTCCAACTTATTGTATGAGGTTTTAATGGATCTAAATAGTATTTTCAGGTATCCTTTATCATATAACTAATCTCTGAGAAGTAATTTGAACCCTCCCTAACAAGTGGCAACCTCCAAACAAGGCGAATATCCAAAAACTATGCAAAACAGAGAGTTTGCAGCGCACTGGTGTTTTAATTTTTTCTCTCAAATTTGAAACTGGATCAGGATGAAATTTGGTCAGCAAGTCAACAAGGATATCATCTTCCTCCACAAAAAAAAGAAACCCACTTCGTCGTTTTAAATTTATGATCAAATATGTAAAAGCAGTTGCTACAGGAAATGAGTTCACAACGAATTTTGCAGTGCCTATCTCATTTCCCAGCACACGTGCCAGTTCGCAGCACCAAAGGAAAATCAAGTAGCCAAACCCTTTATTGACATTCTAAAAAGACACAAATTCTCATGGAGTACTTGATGACCCTAATTTTGATGCTAGTAATTTTGAATTTGCATCAGGATTCCTACAGCCTATCCAACCTACAACCCTCTTCTTCCACCATTGCAGCGCCAGATCAGACATAGCTTGCACACTTGAATGGATTTATAGTGACAAAAGGGATACTTTGAGTACAACCTAGATATATGACATGTCAATAAAATGATATAAAAAACCTAAGGTAGGTCTCACCGGGCTTCTTACCTGTCATGATAACAATCACATAGCTCAAACTTTAGACCAAGGCTATACATAGCCTTATTCATTTTGAAACCAAATCTAACTTTATGATTACAACCTAAAGATTCAACACCTATGTCCTATAAACCTTATGACTCAAAAAACAAAAACAAGGTTAATTTGTTGACCCATACAATCTTATGTGTTAACAAGACCTATTGCACTAATATATCGCAAGGAGGACATCAATGAGGTGCCTCATGTGACACTTTTTGATGATCTTGGAGGCTTGGCCATACTATATGATGCAATCATGCCCGACATCATGTGAGTATCATTGAAAAATGAAAAGGGCTCACTAAAATTTTCCCTTAACCTGAGGAATATGGGGTTAGAAGGATCAATCAAAGGAGGGTAGAATTTTGGTGGAGAACTCTTGTTGACCACTTTAATCTCTATGTGTTGAATTCCATCAAAATCCATCTCTAAATCTACAAGATCTATGTCATATGTAGTGGGCACCAACCTATGTTTAATAGGTGTTTATTCTTCCACCTATGGAGAAATTGTGTGTTGTCTATGGGACCAACAAATTGGTTGGCTAGCCAGGGTGAATAAATGTGTTATAAAAATAAACAACTATCAACCTATAGTTGAATTAGACACGGAATCAAAGAGTAGACCTCTAGAAAATATAATATATCAACAAGTGAACCAGTGGATAAAGGGACCTTCCAAAAACCAACCCTTGGGGGATTTCAAGTCCCCTAGGTTTGGCTAGTGAAGGTGTGAGAGACAATTATGCTAACTCACACGTAACAAACCTTACTGGTGCAAGTACCCTTGTGAAGATGGGAACCCTCTAGGGGAACTGAAATAGAGGTTTGATGTTTTACCTAGGTACCATAGGCATGTCCCACCCACAATCACCTCTGTAGATACTTATGAAAGGCCACTATTGTTACCACTTCACAATCGATGACCAAGCAAACAATCAAGGCTCGGGACCACACATATGAGTATGGAAACTAAGGCTGAATCTTCGAGAAGTGCTACCTCACAAAGAGGTGTGGGCACTTATGAAACCCCCGTACACATAGTAGTCCAACAGACACCAAAACAGGCAGAGAGAGGATATCACTCCCCTTGCCCCAATGTGCCCTAGTGCTTGATTCTTGAGGTAGAGTAGATTCCAACAAGCACTCCTTGTTACTAATGTATTTATGCAATCATTTGTGACTCCTAGTTTTTGTTTTGTGTCCTTGAAGAATTTACTCTCCAACCCTACACCAAGGCCCTAAATCCTAGTCTAATGTTGGTTTGCTATAAAGAAAAGAGTCTAATGAATTTTAAATTAATCACTTTTCTTTTTAGGTTTTTGATTACTCAAGGGTAATTTAATGGAACTTTAGTGGTGTTTTGACACTTTACAATCCAAAAGAATAAAAAGCATGCATGCAAAGAATGTAATTTTTCATTCGATGAACTCTATCTAAAGGAAAGAAATATTATTTCTCACTTTTCATCTTTTTATAACCAAAACAAAAACCTTACATTCTCTCATTAACCATTCAATACAACCAAAGAAAGTTTAAATGAGATCCTCAAAGGCTAAACACACCAATGCAATATTCAAACAAGACACTCAAAAGCTCTACCTTAGCACGCTTATGAAATGAAAACATTTTTTTATCTAATAAAGAACATGAAATGAAAATCAAAACAACACATAAAAGGTTAAGGGATGTATGATATTGGTAGTGATGCAAACGAACACACCCCAATGTCTATACATGAAGCAAAAACCAAAACTTGGACAAATATCTAGAAATGCAGAGTCTCCAAACACACACACAATTAATGTGAAGGGATATAAAACACACTACCATATATGAAAATACTTTTTGCAAGTGTTTCCCAGGTCGCTACTCACCAGAAAACAATCTCGAACTTGCAAGCAAGATGAAATCAAAGAACTCAACACCTCAAATTCACTTGGAAACACAAACAACAAATAAAAGGCTTAACTAGGGATCAAATCAATGCCACCAAATCATTGACAAACTAAAATACCATTGACGCTTGAATTCGTTAAGAACAAAACTGAAACCTCACGAGGATGTAAATCCCCCTTCGTTTTTATAGAGGTTGTACTCCTCTTTATATTTTCTTTGAATTTCTATATGTTCAAAATGTGGGACTTGACAGAAATTTGTCGTAGTAATTCAAAGAAACATAAATATTGCGAGAAAATAAAAGGAAAATGTTTTTTTTTTTTTTTTTAAAGAAAGTTCCTGAGAAAGGACTAGGAATCACACACTTCACATATTTAAAGCAAATAAGAAAAATTTGCTCACATCCATCATAGTTTAAGATAAATATTTATGATCACATAAAATAAAAAGAAGATGATTTGCATACATAAGAGAACTTTAACGAAGTGGAAACATGGGAATCTCAAATAAAGATAATGATAGATCAACCTCAAATACTTTATATTCTGAAAATAGGGTTACAAAGAACAGTCGAGATTGTTTCCAAAGTAGTTCTCTTGAAATTTCAAAAAAATATATAGTATGTGACATATTCTTTGAAATTGTAAATGTGTTTGTCTTAAAGACTAGGATTGGGGCTCCCGCAGACCATAAAGAAAATAAATACAAGAAATAAGATTTTAGAAGGAAGACAGTGAGTGGTAGAAGAACAACAAGACCTGGAAAGAAGAAAAAAGGAGTTATCAGTCTTCGGTTAAACCTTTCTAGTGAAATAGGTGGAATAATTGGATGAAGGACTTGGTAAAGAAAAAGAAGTGATAAGCATAAACTTACTATGATGGTCTCTCGTGTCTTTTCATTTGCTTACTAATGTACTTTTATTGTTTTCATCAATGGTTACAGAAACCGTCTCAACTGCTTCTTGCCCTTCATTGGTCATTTTATCGATATCTTTATTGAACCATTCTTCGATGTAACTTTTCATTGGTGCCACATTAGTTTCATGACGGATTTTATTGTTGAGAAGCTCGTCCTCCAAGTCTCTTAGATCAAGGGAAATCCCATGTAATTCTTCTTCAATGTCCTAATTTTTACAGAGTAATCCACTAGCCATTTATCTATGGCATCCTCATCATATTCAATTATACAATAGAATTTTTCAATTGAAAATCCTTTAAAAATCTCAACTTTCTCATTGAACTCTTGTTTTGTCAAGAACAAGGAGTTAAGAATCAACTTGGGATATTGGACTTCATTATTTCTTCTGGCCAGGTCCACTTGTAATATTCCAGATATAAAAATTATGCAGAACAGAAATAAAATGCTATAAATGGCAGATAAATAACAATATAAGCAGCACAACACCACAATAACACTGAAATGATATGAAAATAACACCAGAAAGAGAACTTTGATTCTGAGAGAAATGTTCACGGGCCTCTTCGAGGGGGAAACCTCCAGTTGAGAAGAGCTCTATTACAATAATATCCAAGCTAGGGTTCTCATACCCTCGACTCCTATTTATACTAAATATCTCTATCAAAAGAACCATCTAGAGGAAGATCCTTCTAGAAGCGAAAGATTCTATTAGGTCTTCTTACATTCGACTTATTCTACTTTATTTCAAGGCCTTATTAATATTGACCTTTATTACATCCGAATATATTTTTCTACATACGTGAGGGGTTAGGTCCCTAACATGTCCTCCCCCTTAAAAACATCCTTTTCCTCAAGGCTTGAGATGTGGAAATTGTTGCAGAATGGTAGTTGGTTCCCAAGTGGCATCTACTGGAGTTGTATCTTTCCACTGGACTAACACTTCCTTGATGGTTCATTGACACAAACGATGCTCAAGCTAGTCCAAAACTACTTGTGGATGTAGCCAAATGGATCTTCTTCATCCAAGTCAAGAAGGTTGGTTTGAGTTTGGAACTTAGTTCCAATCACCTTCTTTAAGCATGAAACATGAAAAACAGGATCTAGCTTAGATTGATTGGGAAAAGCTAACTGATAGGCCACCTGTCCCACACACTTGATAATGGTATAAGGACCATAAAATTTGGATGCCAACTTCTGACAATGGTCGGCCTTGAGGTAATTTTGCTTGTAAGGTTGCAGTCAAAGAAACACCTAATCCCCTTCTGTAAATTAACATTCCGGGTGACCTTGATCTGCTTGTTGCTTCATGTGATTCTGGGCCATGACCAAATTCTCTTTGAGGGTATGGAGAATATCCTCTCGAACTGTAAGTGTTTGTTCAACCACCTAGACCTTCGAGACACCTGGTAAATATGAGAGAACTGAAGGTGGCTTTTGTCCATATACTACTTCAAAAGGAGTCATGCGGGTAATTTTATGGTATGAAGTGTTGTACCACCATTCAGCTAGGGGTAACCATTGAGCCCATTGATTTTTCTTTTCCGATGCAAAACACCTCAAATATGTTTCCGAACACTTGTTGACAAATTTATTTTTTCCATCAGTCTGGGGATGACAAGTTGTGATGAGATGCGATTGGGTGCCTTGAATCTTGAATAGTTCTTCCCAAAAATTGTTGGTGAAAGTTGGGTCGCGATAAAAAACAATAGAATGTGGCATGCCATGAAGATTGAAGACTTGATCCATGAAAAGTTGAGCCACAGTGGATGCTGTAAATGGGTGTTGAAGAGCACAGAAATGAGCATACTTGGAAAGGCGATCAACTACCACCATGATGATTGATTTATTTCCCGATTTAGGTAAGCCTATAATAAAATCCATAGAGATATCCCTCCAAATAGCAGGTGGAATCGGAAGCAGTTGTAGTATACCAGAAGATTTGACTATTTCTCCCTTGTTGCATTGATACACATCACATTCAGCTACAAAATTACAAACGTCTTGTTTCATATCATCCCAAAAAAAAGAACGTTTGACCCTGTCATAGGTTTTGGTAAACCTAGAGTGCCCAGTTGTGGGTGTAGCATGAAGCTCAGAAAGTACCATGGATTTAAGTTTTGACTGTTTACTTAAATACAAATGGCCTTTGTATCGAAGCTCATCATGGAGCCAAGAGTACCCTGGGGGGACTAAAGAATTGGACTGTAATTGTTTTATCAGATGTGAACTTTTGGGATCATGTAGCCATTACTGGCAAACGGATTGGAGCCAATTTGGTACAATGAAGTAGAGAGAAAAAATGGATCCTTCATCTTCATATTTTCATGAAAGTGCATCTACAACAACATTGTCTTTTCCTTTCTAGTAAATGATCTCATAATCATATCCGAAGAACTTAGTCACCCATTTTTGTTTCTCTGGGGAGGAAATGCGTTGTTCCAGAAAATACTTGAGGCTTTGATTATCTATCTTAATTTGGAAGAATTTCCCCAATAGATAAGGGCGCCACAGATCAACGACATGTAGAATCGCCAACAACTCCTTTTCATAGATTGATTTTCCCAAATTTCATTCAAACAGTTGTTTGTTAGTAAAGTCCAAAGGCCGACCTTCTTGCATAAGGACAGCAACAATTCCTTTTCCTGAAGCATCACATTCCAGGACAAAGGTCTTTGTGAAATCAGGAAGGTCCAGGACTAGAGTGGTGCACATGGCCATCTTCAAGGTTTGAAAGGCTTGAGCAGCTACTGGAGTCCAAGTGAAATAATTCCTTTTAAGGATTGCAGTGAGAGGTGTCATAATCTTTCCATAATTCTTAACAAACTTGTGATAATAACCTGTTAAGCCCATAAATCCATGCAATATTTTGAGAGTCTTTGGGTGAGGCCAGTCTTGCATATCTTCAATCTTTTTACGATCCACCTTGACGTCGTCCTTGCCAACAAGATGACCCAAGTGCTCGACTTCTAAGGCACCAAAAGCACATTTATATTGTTTCAGGAAAATTTGGTGTTGAGAGAGTAGATGGAGAAATCGATCCACATGAGCAAGATGGTATGTCCAAGTTTTTTTATAGATGAGGATATCATCAAAGAAAACTAAGACAAAATGATGGAGAAAAGGCTGGAATACATGGTTCATGAGGCTTTGGAAGGTGGAGGGGGCATTACACAAGACAAAGGGCATGACCAAAAACTCATAGTGGCCCTCATGAGTTCTAAAGGCAGTCTTAGGAATGTATGCCTCTTTTATACATATCTGGTGGTAGTCAGAATGAAGATCGTGTTTAGTAAAGAACTGGGCACCACTCAATTCATCCAAGAGGTCATCAATGATAGGAATGAGAAATTTGATTTTAATGGTGAGTTTGTTGAGGGTGCGGAATTCAGGACACATGTGCCAAGAACCTTATTTCTTCAGGACCATGACCACAGGAGAAGAGTAGGGTCTCATACTAGGGCGGATAACGCCTGCGTTAAGCAGTTCTCGAACCATTTTCTCAAATTCATTTTTTTGGGAAAAGGGGTGGCGATAGGGACGAATATTGGGAGGAAGGCTTCCTGGTACATGGGGAATGGAATGATCATGAACACCATAGGACAGAGGGAGTTCCTGGGGAGTGGAAAATACCAGTTGATTTTTAGAGAGGATGGATTGGAGATCTTGCAGCATAGAGGGTGTCTCAGTTGCTTGTATGGCATGGACTTGGGAAATAACGCTAGAATGGCATTTTTTGAGCAGATTTTCCATGCGATGGAAACTAATGATCTCAGGTGAACCGATGATGATGCCTTGGAACTTATATTGTTGTCCCTCCTAGTCAAATTGCATGGTTAATTCCTTAAAATCCATTAGAATGGGACCCAAAGTCCTTAGCCAGTTAGCACCCAACACAATGTCACAACCACCCATGTCGATAGAAAACATATGAGATTTCAGGTGGTAGTCACCAATTTGGAGACACACATTTTCACAATGCCCTCCACATTTCATGGAGCCACCATTGGCAATCATGATTTGGAAATTATTGATTGCATGGATATTATAGCAATGGGTTTCTTGGGCAATGCGGCGATGAATAAAATTATGGGTTCTTCCACTATCAACAAGAATGATGACCTTCCTATGCTTGATGTAACCAATTAGTTTGAGGGTTTGGTGGGCAGAGAAGCCAATGAGATAATTTATGGAAATGACTGGTTCTACTTCGGAAGGGTTTGAGGGAGGGGTTATGGCAGTGGGTTCAGGTGACTCAGACACAAGGGGAGTTTCAACATCCTATTTCAAAATATCCTCCGAGATGGCCATAAAAAGTTTTTGTTCCTTACACTTGTGGCCCGGAAAATATTTGTCATCAAAATTATAACAAAGGCCTTTGAGTTGGCGTTCGGTCATTTCATCCCTGGTCAATTTTTGGATCTTTAGTGGAGCAGAAGGAGTAGTGGGATTTATTGGTTTAGTACGATGAATAAAGGGGGGTTTCCGGTTTTGAGAAGAGACAACATGTTTCACTTCCTTATCTCTTTTAGTATCCTCCACCCAACTCTGAGGCCAAGCCATGAGGACATGGGCATGAATCTAATCCTTGAGGCCACTGATAAAACATTCTCAGAAAAAAGCATCTGACCTACCCTCTATACGAAAATTCAGCCGCTCAAAAGAAGCTATAAAGTCTTCCACTATTCCAGATTGTTTCAACTTTGTCAAACGGCCTAAATGGTTGGTGTCAGTGTCAAAGCGTTCATAAAGCTCTGCCACAAAGTGTGTCCAAGCAATATACCCTTAACGGGAATTTTTTCTCCATTGCCACCATTGCCAACGTTCTTGATCTAGATGGATAACACCATACCGAAGTTTGGCCAAATCATTTGTAATTCCATACAAAGAGAAATAATGGTCCATTTTAGTTACCCAACCGGTGGGATCTGAGCCATCAAATTTGGTCACATCCACCCAGGGAAGGCGTAGGTCACGTTGAAAGTGATGGGGCTGAAAATTATGGGAATAAGAGGAAGATTCAGCTTTGGTATGCAAAGGTGGGTCAGATAAAGGGGGATCTACAGGGATATGCAGCTTGGTGCAGATCATCGAAATGACAGATTCAAGCTAGGTAGTCATGTCTTGTTTTAGGTCTTCTTTGAGTTTGGTTATTGATGCGGCGATGGAGAAGTGCATGTTTTGATTGATGGTGAAAATATTGGCACTGAGTTGTCTCACTTCTTGTTGGGTATCTGTGAAATTAGATTGCAAGGTATTGAAGCGAGATTCCAAGTCTTGGCTACGGGTATGGGACATGATGACAAGGGAACTAAAAAGGGGCAGGCGGAGTCAAAAATTTTGTTGAAAAATGATAGGTATGAATGTGATAAGGGCAAAGAGATAAATCTAATGGAATAGGTCTCAAATAATCGTGCAAAAATTTCCAGCCTTTTTTTTTTTTTACACATGTGGAGTTATACTGTGGTCAGAAGAATGCTGCAGTGATGAAATGCCCAAATTCTTAATCAGGAAGAAATGTGTAGTGATTTGGCAACTCGAACACAGTTGGGCGAAAATAGATCTTGTCTGTTTTATGTTTTGTTTCTGTCCTTAAGGGTTAGGTATTCAAGATTTCTATAGATAAGGGTTTTCCTTGTGCTATAGCTCTCTGATATACGTTCGGGGTCCAACAATAGTACTCGGCCCAATATCTCAGGGCACTAACTAAGGAGGATAGACCACACCCTTAGTTGTACTACTTGACTACCCAGGTACTAGAGAGTATCTTCCTGAGTGTTGTTCTCGGTGACACTATACCAGTCAGGCGTCCGATCGATTTATCTAAAGAGGGCTTCAGGAAATCTAGGTCGGTCTGTATACAGGTGTTGTCTAATGCGCTACCACTCGAAGGGGTACCAATAGGTGTTACAAGGGTGGCCAATAAATGTGTGCTTAAGAACCACTAGCATTTCCTGCGTGTATGAATCCCTCAACCACGGGTTTATGCACTTAACGACAGATCTATGTAGCTTAAAGATGTCGGAATATGTCTCTACCCTGGAAAAATTTAACCCACGATATTTTTCCTAGGAAAATGCTCTGATACCACTTGTAATATTCTAGATATAAAAAGTATGCAGAACAGAAATAAAATGCTAGAAATGGAAGATAAATAATGATATAACCAGCACAACACCACAATAACACTTAAATGATATCAAAATAACACCAGAAAGAGAACTTTGATTATGAGAGCAATGTTCTCGGGCCTCTTCGAGGGGGAAACCTCCAGTTGAATAGAGATTTATTACAATAATATCCAAGCTAGGGTTCTCATACCCTCGACTCCTATTTATACTAAATATGTCTATCAAAAGAACCATCTAGAGGAAGATCCTTCTAGAAGCGGAAGCTTCTATTAGGTCTTCTTACATTTGACTTATTCTACTTTATTGCAAGGCCTTATTAATATTGACCTTTATTACATATGAATATAGTGTTCTACATACATGAGGGGTTAGGTCCCTAACACCACTTCTGTGATGCTTTTGAATAGTTCTTCCCTCCTTGATATGGCTTGGTTGCACGCTTGAACAATGTTATTCAATTTATTTATCTTTTCCTTCCAACACACGTTCAATTGTTTGATCCGACTTGGAGACGGAAGGTACTCCTCTCTTCTCCTTAGCTCTGACATGTTAGAAACTTTAACACCAAAGGGTACCACAGCATCAAGGTAAAAACCTCCTTCATTTTTTAGGTCGCACCACAAATACTCATGGAAGGCATGCACCCTCAAGCCAAAAGAAATCATGTTCTTTGAAATTTCCCAAGCTTATGTGATCAATGCCATTCTTTTCTTGATATTATTCTCCACGTTGCTACTCGTTGATGTAATTAAGCTTGAGGATCATTTTAATTTAGTGGTGGGTGTGGTGGGTCTGACAATTGCCAAAGGGCTGGAAATAAGTGGAAGAGGCATCAAGGTATCTTCGATTTCCTTAATCCTTTCCTTTAAATTTATATTTTCTTCTTCGAGACCACTAATGGAGTCGTCCAATGCATCATCGGTTTCTCTATGGATTCTAGAAATCTGGGAAGGCCGCATATTTATTAGGTTAACCTCTGAATGAGATTTCTCTTTTTTATTCTTCACATCACTCTTCTCAGTAATTAATTTCTTATATTTGTTGTCAAATACAATGCTCTGCAACACAAATGACTCTTCTTCATCAAAGGTCTCACTCTCACCAATTTCCAAAGATGGATTATGGTGGGTCATGCCTCTTGGTTGATCAATGTTAGGAAACATTTTCTCGATGTCAACCTCAAGCTCTGTATTTCGAGGGAGAAGTTGTTGATGTCACTTTCTACGTGATTCTCTTCTTACTCTTGTACAATATTCTTCCTCTTCTTCCTTAGAGGAAGTTTATGTGATCTTTCAATTTTTTCTAGAGGGGGGTTCTTGTCTCCTCTTTCGCCTGAACTACTGTTGATCACTTTTCTAGATGGGTGGGCCGCTGGAGCATTTCTCTGAGATGTTGTAGTCTTGGGAGTAATAGTTAGGGACTTGGCACTCTTCTCGTTGGGACCCTTTCCTTTTTGTTTGTAAAATTCATTATTATTGAGTACCATCTCCAAGTATTCATAAGTGTGAATAGGAGCGCCCAATTTATTATCTTCTTCTTCTCCTAGAAAAGTGTGGATAAATGAATTGCTAAAACCCACTGTTAATGTATGTTCCACAAAAATTCCATTGGGGTCAAACCCTTTTATCTTTTCATCATACTTGAGATTCAGGTTGTGGAAGTGGTTTGCAAATTCATCGATTTTGTTCATATTTCTTAATACAAAGTCCCCAATTTTCCAAGGAAAGGGTATGAATTGATTTTTTCGTTTCTCATGAAAAAAGTGTAGTCAGAAATTATATTTCCTTGCAAATTCTGTAATAAGCATTATGTCGGATATATGGCATGGAAGAAAGGAGGGATTTTCCTTAGAACCAAAAATCTTGATAACATTGTAATTTCCCATTTTCTCCAAGGTCCCCTTTTTATCTAGGAATTTACTTGCTTAGGACGATATTCTTGGGGTATATTTTCCAAACATCAATCCTTTAAAAACCGAGACAAATTCATTGAAAACTTCATAAAAATGCAAGGAATCTTTGTGCTTCCACAACGCTTGGTACCAAAAGGTCACTGGGTCAAATTCGTAATTCACCTTCTTGCAGATAAACAATTTAGGAAATTGACAGCAATGTGCTATCATGAATACCAAATAAGAGGCCATAAAGAATTTCTTATCTTTTTTGTATTGTGACAATTGGAAAGAGATTTCAATGGAAATCAGTTCTCCCAAATCTAAAATAGATTTCTCCTTGATAGTGAAATATAATATATAAAGAATCATACAAGAAATATTGGAAATGTTTTCTTAGCCGGTCACTCTGGTGAATAACCAAGCAATTTCCCAAAAGGGGTTTTTGAACGAGTTAACCTACAACTCGGTAATATATTTAGGGATGGTCGCAGGATTATCCAAAAATTTAGGCAAGAGGTCCATGCTATTGTCATGATTTTTCAAGAAGTCCCTGCAATATTCACCTTTGATGGTGAGTGTTAGCTCTGGGAGTTTTAGCATTTTACAAAACACTTGAGGTGAAATAGAAACGGGAGAATAGTCTTGAAGTTGAATAATCCATTGACTTGGTATATATTTCTTAGTGCACCAGGAAACCATTTCCTTACAGTCAAAAAATTCAGAAACACAGCCTGCACGAGCAATTTCAGACGTCCAAATTACTTCCTTTTGAGAAGAAGGGGATGAATAGTAAGAATATGCTCTGTTGGCACAGGGGAAGACCTAGGGTTCAATACTAAAGAGTGCACCAACAAGCCCTAACTATTGGCCCTTTCAACAACACCTGTGAGGCAGATGCAGTCTCACCCGAAGTAGCTATATGGGGTTGTAGGACACAGGTGTCTACAACCAGAAGGAATGCAAAGTGGATTCAAAGAAACAACACGCAACAACCGAGTATTATTTATCTTCCTTAAACCTACTATGCAAGTTATACTTCAGATCTAACACAATATCATAATAGAAACATATCAAATGACAGAGAACATAGTATCAATCACACATAACACAAGGTATACATGGTTCACCCTCTCCCTAGGGCTACATCCACATAACTGTGATTTATAATATATTAAGATGAAAGCATACATTTCTTGTCTACACTCTTAGCTAGAAGATCTTCTCTCTTCTCCTCTTTGTCTCTCCCTCCTTGCACACCTAGTTGCAGGGTCAATCTTTGCACCTAGCTGAAGATCTTACAATACCAGAAGGTTCCCTTACTCAGCACTTCTCTCTCACACAATGGTACTCGCTCAATCATACAATACAATGAACTCTCAACCAACCTAGAACCAACCATAACAACAACCCATACCAGGTCCTTTAGATCTTTATTTATACATTACAATCACTCACCAACATCCTCAGGTCAAGAACTAAGTGTAAAAAACCATAGATACCAAAACCCTAGGTGTCTCAAACCCTAGGTCAACTTGACCCATGTTTTCAGGGCTTCGCCAGCCTGTCTTTCCTTCCTTCACATGCAATGCTTCAAGGAATTTGTTGACATGTTCTTTTGCTTGTTGAGTTTTCCACGGTCCCTCTTCCTTATTGATCTGTCATCCTCGATCTCCTCGTCTAGCGGTTTGCTTTCTCTTACTTCACTCTGTATTTTCTGCTCTTTTGCTCACTTCAACCTAGTATCAGTCACTGTGTCCTCTGCGTAGTTCACATTCCTTATTTTCTACCTTAATATTTGCTTAATTCCATACCCAAGGGCCAACAGGCCCCCAACACTCACATGTGACTCATCCCGAGGCACTTCAGGTCTAAACTTTCTATTCCATTCCAACTTCAGACTGCTTAGGGAAGCCTGTGCATTCTTCTTTGTTTCTCCCTTCTATGTGCATATTATCTTTTCTATGTCTGGTACCCAGTTTCAACTACACCTAGTACCTAGACCCTTGTCCTTTTGCTTTTACTAAAAGCTGCGAGGAATCTAGTTGTCATAATACAATTTCAACCGGCTTACGTTCACCAAACCTTCCTTCCATTCTCCAGTCAAAGTCTTCAACTGTGCAAATCCTCCTTCTGTAACATAGGCAATCTCATATGGCCCAAGCCAATGCATCCTAAACTTCCCTGGATGTCTCATGAACTTACTGTCATATACCAATACCAGATCTCCTTGCTTGAATGCTTTCTTCTTGATATGCTTTTCATGGTAGGCCTTGTCTCTTTCTTTCTGAACCTGTTGGTGAAATCCTGCAATAAATTTGTCTTCTTCCAATTCAACCAACTACGCAAGCCTCTATTGCACAGCGCCAGTGTCATCCATATTTGTAGGCTGCAATTCTCATACTAGGAACCAAATATTCCATGGGTACAACTACTTCTATACCATAGACCAATTTAAAGGGGGTCTGCATGGTCAGTTTCTTGCAAGTGGTTCTATAGGCCCATAATACTGTTGGTACTCTCAAATCCTAGTCATCCCTATTCACACTGCATATCTTCATTAGATTTGTCTCCAAGATCTTATTGAATGCTTCAACTGTCCCATTTTCTTGTGGATGATAGGGTGTGCTCTTCTGATGGTGAACTTCAAATTCCTGAGTCAAGGATTCAACGATATTATTGATGAAAAGTGTGCCTTGATCACTCATAAGGATCTAAGGGAATCCAAACCTGGTTATGATATCATCAAATATGAAGTGCGCAGATGTAGTTGCACTACAGTCCTTAACTGATCTTGCTTCCACCCATCTAGTCAAATACTCTATTGCAATGATTATGTATCTAGCTCATGTGCACTTCCCTGGTGGTTTTATAGGTCCCACAAAGTCAATGGCCCATTTCTCAAATGCTTGTAGGGTCAGCTGTGGTGCTAAAGGCTCCTCGTCTCTTCTGGACGGTTTCCCAAATATTTGGCATACATCGTAGGCTCTGTAATATTCCTTAGCATCTTTGTCTAGAGTAGGCCACCAAAGGCTAGCCCTAAGAATCTTATGCGTTGTTGCTTTCCCTGCATAGTGTGCTCCTGCGATCCCTTCATGTGCTTCTGTGAGGATCAATGGTCTCTCTGCTTCCATAACACACCTTCTCAATATCTCATCAGGTCCCATCTTGTATAGTTGTCCAGCTATAAGTGAAAAATCTGCAATGTGTACTACTAAATGTTTCTTCTGAGTAATTGTATAGTCACTAGGTGCCATTCATGTTGGCAGGAACTATACTATCTCTGCGAAGTGATCATCAACTTTTATAATGGACAACAATTGTGCATCCGGCAGTGTATCCTCTGAGCTAGTAGGTTCATATCCGTGTTCCAACCTTAATAAGTGGTCATGATCTTTGTTCATCCGTCCTACCTTAACCACGATCTCAAAATCATATTCTTGAAATAGCAGAAGCCATCTGCATATTCTTCCCCCTAAGATTGTCTTGTTGACTAATTATTTTAGCGTGGAGTGCTCAGTAAACATTTTAAATTGTCCTCCCAACAAGTAGTGGCGAAACATCTAAAATGAATACACCATGGCTAACCCTTCTCTCTCAGTGTTGGTGTAATCAATATCAGTTGTTGATAGCTTCCTGCTAGCAAAGGTTAATGGGTGGTCGATGTCTCCAGCTCTCGGTTGTGCTAACACAGCTCCTAATGCAATAGAAGATGTGTCAACATGGACATGAAACTCCTTAATCCAATCTCTGAAAACCAGAATAGGTGTAGTAACCATTTTCTATTTCAGTGTGTCCAAGCTCTGCTGGCATTCTTATGTCCAATGAAAATGACAGTCTTTCTTCAAAATATTTTCCATGGGTGTTGTAATCTATGCATAGCCCTTAATGAACTTCATGTAGTATCCAGTATGTCCCAGCGAAGTGCATAGTTGTTTGACTGAAGTAGGAGGGGGTAGAAAGACTATAATGGAAGTCTTAGATGGATCTACCAGCAATCCCTGCTTACACACAATATGGCCCTACAGCACACCGAAGGGTGAAAATAAGATGCACTTTTTCAGGTTCAAGGAAATCTGACATTCCCTACACTTATCCAACATTAGTCTTAAACATTCAATATGATTTTGCAAAATGTTGAAAACGGTCCAATCATCAAAATATGATTCCAGGAATTTATGTAAAAATTTCTTAAATGCTTTGACCACCACCCTAGAAAATATGGCTAGTGCATTCTTCAATCCGAATGGTATCACTGTATACTGGTAAGATCCCCATTCTGTTGAAAATGTGGTCTTATGGCGATCTTCCTTGGCAATCCTGAGCTGATGGTATCTCGAAAATCCATCTATAAAAGAATATAACTCATGTCCTCCTACATTGTCTAACACTTCATCAGTGAATGGTGTAGTGAATGGGTCATGAAAATAGGCATCATTCATCTTCCTGAGATCTACATAGATCATGATCTCTCCTTTCTTCTTATCCTACAACACCATAGGGTGTATCCATTCTGACTCTTCAACAGGTTCTATGATTCCTACTTCCAGCATTCTGTCGAGCTCAATTTCACTTTCTCCTTATATTTAGGGTTCAATCTGTAAGGTCTTTGTTTGACTGGCCTAGAATCTGGTTTCAAAGGGATCCTCATCTCCCCCATAGGCCCTTTAATTCCCTTCATATCAGTGAACTTGGTTGAAAACAAGTCCTGATATTCATGTAGTAATTATGTGATTTTATCAATAGTGGCAGCATCCCAATAATCTCCAACATTAGCAAGTTTCAGTGTTTGTTTTGTTCCAATGTTGACTTTCTGGATTTTACTTGGTTTTCCAATGAAAGGTAGCTCAACTCTTGGTCCTTCTATGTCTCTTTAGCCTTCTGTTTCGTTGATCTTCACCTTCCTAGGATCATCGTCTTCATCAGCATTGATATTGTAATAGCCTTTCATTTTCTGAAGAGGCGCAGTCCATTCATCCTCTTCTTGCTCCAAAGAGAAGCTAGGTGCCTCCTCTAACACTTTTTGTCTTACAATCTGTGATACTTGATCCACTATAGGATATTGGCTTTCAAATAAGAAGGTAGTTACAAATTTTTGGGTCATACCTTCCCAATCTATAGTGATGAGGCGTAATTCTTCTTGAAGGTACCAATTGATAGGGGTTGTGTCCAGTCTATTGATGAATTTATGCACCCGGTGCTCTTATGGAACGTTGCTCCAAGCTTCCTCGCAACTTTGCACATGGTCCTTCGAATAGCTCCAACCTGTGTATCTAACTTCGTAGCTTTCCACTTGCTTTTAAAATTGTGTTTTCATCAAAGTGCGACATTGTACACAGTCTATAATGTTGTTTTTGTGTGTCCCCCACCACCTTGCTGGAGTGGATTTCAAGGCCTTGTCCAGTGCCAACAATATTTGTTGTATTGGTATAATTTCTTCAAAATCCATCAAGAATGCTTCTAAATTATTTAAACCATCAAAGGTGGGAAGGTTACTTACTGTTGTGTCGATCCAATGAACTTCTTTGGTCAATCTAGTACACCTTCTAGTAGATACTTCATACATTTTGTTCTGCCAGTTCTCCAGTGATTATTCTGAATCTGATGAACATACGATGTCACTTCACCAACTTAAATTCCCCTCTATTATAGGATTAATGTAATCTTGTTGTCTGGCTATCAATTTGTGTATGTTTTCTAACTCGTATGTGTGTCTTCTTCTCTGATGGGATCTATGTATATGGTACCTTCATCAGGTTCCAAAGGTGAAATGAACCTAAGGCCATCACCTTCAAACGTAATTCTTTTTTTATTTAAGTCAACCACAGTGGAAATGTTGAAAGCTCAATCAATTCCTAACAACACGGGGTAAGGGCAGCTATCATCAACTATCTCAATGACCTCGAAGTCCACAAATGTTCTAACCACATCAATGTCTACAAGGACATGTTCCAATATTCCAAAGGGGCTCACATCTTACTGATTGGCCATCCTAAGCCTGATAGGGGAATAAATCAACTTAGGTTTTCCCATCAGTGCCCAAGTCTACTTCATCATGACATTGACTTCTGACCCTAAGTCAAGGACGACGTAGCCTATATCATACTCTGCAATTTGAGAATTCAAGTGTAATTATTTATTTGTCCTCCTCTTTTTAGATATTTGGTGTACTTCTCTACTCAGTAAGGGGTCTACCTTCCCTAGCTCATATTGTCTAATCAATTTTTGTATTTCTTGTACAACACTTTCATCCTAAATCAACTTAATACAAGTATATAAGAATTACATGAGCTTGATTACCTCTTTTCCTTCTTTTGGCAGAGAAGGTTGAGCGAATGCCAGAGGCATTCCATATTCTCTCACTTTTGGTCGAACCTTTGATGAAGAACCCTAATCTCTTATGAATTCCTTTCTTTCCTCCACAAACACTTGTTTTTCTTTCTTTGCATCAAAAGTTTGGGTCTTCTCTGCAGCTTTCCTCACTCCTAATTCTTTTGTAGTCTTTCCCTGGGTCGCCTTGTCTTCTCTTGTAACAGCGCCTCCTCTAGTGATAACAGTGACTCTAGTATCTTCTCCTCAAGGTTCTGCTTTGATTAGTTTTATTTTTCGGTTTCCTCCTCATTTCTCCTAAAGTTTGGCTAACAGCGCAAGACAATCTTCTATAACATGTTCGAATGAGTTGTAGTAGCTGAAGGTGGTACAAGGGTTCTGACATTCCCTTGCCAAGTGTCATGGTTGTGTGAAGTTATAATAGATGATTTGTCTTCGACCTCGACCCATACCTCCTCCTCCTCCTCTTCCATTGAATCCACCATGAGGGTTTAATTTTCCTCTTCCTGAGGAATTATATTGCGCAGTGCCTCCCTCTTGCTATAATTTTCCTTGAATTTTGTATATATCCCTTGACCTTTCATGCATGAGATCATAAGCTCTACAATCCTTGTCATCATGTCCTACCAACTTACAGAACGTGAAATATCGATTTGTAGGTGTCTGGACATATTTTTGCAGATAGTAACATTCACCAGGGTTATGTCGATTTCTACATACCTCGCACCAAGGCAGGGTAACTTTCTTTAAAGGACTCGGGGCTCCAGATTCCAAATACTCATGAAAAAGGGGATAGTGCTCCTTTTCATGGCCTTCTGATTTGCATCTAATACACCATATATCTTCTCTTTTATCTTTTCCCTTGTCTTTATTCATATATTCGACCTGCAATGATAAGCTAGTTAGTTGACTCAAGATTTGACTCATACCTGAGTTGGATTCTTCCATAGGGGATGGTTCTAGTTTCATGGTGATCTCCAGTGCCTCAGCCTGTGAAGAAATATTTTGTTACATCAGAGGGACTCTGATGTGCAGTAGGAGGGAAGAAATGAACCATTCCTTGTTATGCTCGTCTGGGATCTGAAAACTCAAATGGCATGTTAAGGTCTTAAACCTCTAATCAAACTCCCATACGGGTTCAGCTGTCCTTTTCTTGATTTATTTTAGTTATGTAATGCACTGTGGCTCTGACTTGGGTTTCTTGAATTCATCAATCAGTGTGTTCTTGATCTCATTCAGTGGTTTAGGATGGGAAATTCCCTTAACAAACTTCATGTACCATCTCAGTGCATAGTCTCTTAGGGTAGTACTAAACTGAGCTCATTTGATAACTTCACCGGTGATATTCTTAATACTCCATACAGCTTTTCATAGAAACCAGTGTTGATCGTGATCTTCAAATCCATCTCCCTTAAAGGTGGGTAACCTCATCTCATCTGCCATAGATATTCCTAGGTTTTCTGAGTGAGTGTGCGATGAACCACTTGTACCAATGCTCTGATAACTTAGGTTACTCTGGTTACTTAATGTTGTTGAAACAACAGGAGGATTAATAGTACTTACTTCAATGATATGCACAGTTCCTGAAGTTTCTGGCTCTTCTCGGCAAGGTTCTTCAGTCTTTTATTCTCTCGGTCCAACAGATCCTGACTATTCTTCACTGAGTATATCTTCCTCTTCCCCACTATAGAATCCTTCTTCCTATAGAAGAGGTTCTTGATCTTGCTCAAACAAGTTCACCAAAGGAACTTCTCTGAATATCCTTCCACTGCGCGTGTGTCCAATCTATGTGTCGTTGTCGTTGTCTGAATTCTTGAACATTAGCTCTTCAACATGACCCACTACTGTATCTTCAAGATGTTCTTCTCATGTAATAGCATCTTGATATTCAACTTCAAGAAATGTAAAAAAATTCCTCTAGGTCCCCTAAACAAATATCTCTCTTCTTGGCTCTATGACACTACTCTGTCAATAGCAAACTCGATGATATAACCTCTAATGGTACTATCAAACCAGTGATCCATTGCTCTTGACAGGACATTATCAACTCTCTTGACCTTCTTGATCAGCATCGACGTTCAAACCACAGGTGGCCTAGATCTGATCTCAAATTGGGTATCTGCTAATCTGGCTAACCACTCGTATAGCTCTTTATGAATTCCTCCAAAGAAAATCTCATGTATATCAATAAAAATATACCTTCCCAGCCAATCCTCTGTACTAAGAAAAGGGATCTTTTTATGGGCTTTAGCGAAGTCCTTTTCTTGATATTCTATCCACTTATGAATCTTTGTCTTCGATTGAAACCACCTTGACATTCCCTCAATAAGATTCTTGTCTTGGCAACGAAACCATTTTTTGGCACAGGGGCAGACCCATGGTTCAATACTCAAGAGCGCACCAACAATCCCTAACTACTGGCTCTTTCGGCAACACCTGCGAGGCAGATGTAGTCTCACCCAAAGTAGCTATAGGGGGTTGCAAGACATAGGTGTCTACAACCAGAAGCAATGCAAAGTGGATTCAAAGCAACAACACGCAGCAACCTAGTATTCTTTATCTTCCTTAAACCTACTATGCAAGTTATACTTCAGATCTAACACAATATCACAATAGAAGCATATCAAATGACAGTGAACACAGCATCAATCACACATAACACAAGGTATACGTGGTTCACCCTCTCCCTAGGGATACGTCCACAGAACTGTGCTTTATAATATATTAATATGAAATCATATAGTTCTTGTTTGCACTCTTAGCTAGCAGATCTTCTCTCTTATCCTCTTTGTCTCTCCCTCCTTGTGCACCCAACTATAGGGTCGATCTTCGCACCTAGCTGAAGATCTTACAATACTAGAAGGCTCCCTCACTCAGCACTTCTCTCTCATGCAATGGTACTCGCTCAATCATACAATACAATGAATTCTCAACCAACCTAGGACCAACCATAACAACAACCCATCCCATGTCCTTTAGACCTTTATTTATACATTACAATCACTCACCGACATCCTCAGGTTGAGACCTAAGTGTCAAAAACCTTAGATACCAAAACCCTAGGTGTCTCAAACCCTAGGTTAACTTGACCTGCGTTTTCAAGGCTTTGTCAGCCTGCCTTTCCTTCCTTCACGTGCAGTGCTTCAAGGCATCTGTTGACATCTTCTTTTTCTTGTTGAGTTGTCCATGGTCCCTCTTCCTTATCGATCTATCATCCTCGATCTCCTCATCCAACGGATTTCTTTCTCTTACTTCACTCCGTCTTTTCTTCTCTTTTGCTCACTTCGACCCAGTATATGTCACTGTGTCCTCCGTGCAGTTTGCATTCCTTATTTTCTGCCTTAATATTTGTTTACTTCCATACCCGAGGGCCAACACATTCTATACCATTGAAATTTTTGGTCCTCACGTCCAAAAAATTTCAAAGTATCTCCACGGAACTATTGTCGAGTTGTTGCTACCATAAGTTGACGAGATTGTTCTTTTAATCCAGATAATATTTGAAATGAGCGCTTGAGAGATATAATACAATCTTATGCAAATCGTGTTTTAATGTGGTTTAATAAGCAATCTCCTTGATCCCCTCGCTTATTAATGACAATATTTACAGGACCTGCATGATGATTTATTAGCATTAAACCATACTAAATGCATATTGGGAAAAACGTGAATGTGGTTGGGATGGACGATAGCAATTAGGATTTGGTAATTTTTGTGAACCCGCGAACCCGTCATTGAGAAAGGTAAAAAATTGGATAAATGTTGTAACAAGGTCAATCAGACTCAATATAGGAGAGATGATATGCTTAGGAGCTTGGGGATTTCGATGGTCAAAATGTAGATCGCGGGTCTTTTGGGTGAAAAATGTATATTATGGAACATGGGATATGAAAGTTTGAAAACCGCCAACCTGGGAACCCGCGACTACAGAAATGGTTAAGTATAAGATGATACGGCAGTCAGTCGGACTCGTGATATGGGGAATAGAAAGTGAGAACCCGTGAGTCCTCCAACCCACGAACCCGTCGTTTTCGAAAAAATGACTAAGTACAGTAATTAGAAAGGGAGAAAAGAAAAGGGGAATTTGGGTAAGTGTAGAAGAGGGAAAATAAATGGACAAAAGAAGTTGGGAGAATAGAAAAGGAGAGGGAAATTTTGGAAGCGGGAATTGATCTCAACAACTGGATCCAACTGTGGGATGATAACCCCCTATGGGTTGTCAAGAATCCATAAAATTTCATGACCAGGTGCTTTCGCCTAATGGCCTATGGAGTCAGAGTAAGAATATACAAACTAAAAAATAAAATTATGTACAATGAGAATGAGAAAGTCTTAGGAGAATAAATCTTTCAAATGTTGCTCGTTGATAGGAAGAATTAATCTTTTTCCCTTCATGTCTTGGAGCATATAGGAGTTAAAACCCAAGATATTCTTGACGATGTACGATCGGATCCAGAGTGCTTCAAAATTTGTATGCATCGATGATTTCTCCTTGACCTTGTTCCAAAGTAACACCAGCTCTCCCTTCTGGAAATTATTTACAATTGTTCTTTGATCAAAATATCTTTTGACACTCTGCTTCCTCTAAGAAGTTCGATTCAAGGATTTTCTTCGTTCTTCTTCCAACTTCAACAACTAGTTGATTCTCCTTTGGATGGATGAACTGTCTTTTGTATATTTTGTATTAACCATGAAATTCAATGCATTTAGTTCTAGGCTAATTGGAATATCTACTTCTTTCCCATAAACCAATGTATACAAAGACATCACGGTGCTATCCTTTGGAGTCGTTATGTTTTCCCATAATGCATCTGCCATCTTCAGATGCCAATCCCTTTGGTTCTTGTCAATGGTTTTCTTTAGTATCTGAACAAGTGTTTTGTTTGTGGATTTAGCAAGGCCATTACCTTCTAGATAATAATTCGATGATTGACCCATTATAATTCCATATTCTCTGAAAAACTACGTAAACTTCGACCCGATGAAAATCGAACCATTCTCTATGATAAATTTATCTGGGACACCAAATCTCAACAGAATATTATCTTTGATGAACCTAATTAGCTCTTTAGAATCAGCCTTCTTTAATGCCACCTCTTCCATCCATTTCGTGAAATAATATGTAGCCGTGAGAATGTACATATTCCCCTTGCTAGACTTCGGATTAATTGGCCCAAAAACATCAAGTCCTCATTGGGAGAATGGTTGTTCTACAATTATGGGCTGTAAAGGCATCGTGGATATCTTCATTTTTCCTAAAAATTGTCGACATGATACACACTTCCCTATTTTGGCATATGAGTCTCTGAATATTGATGGCTAGTAGAATCCATCCCCTATTATCTTATGGGCGGTGGCAGTAGGTGCAAAGTGTCCACCTCATATTCCTTCATGGAATTCTCTTATCAGTTCTTGGGCTTCGTTTTCATCAATACATATTAGTAGTATACCATCATAATTTCTCCTGAACAATATATCAGCAATAAGCACATATTGATTTTCCTTCGTCTTCAATGTTCTTTGCTCCTTGGAGTTCATAGTGATAGGAAATTGCCCGGACCTTAAGTAGAATATAATATCTCTATACCAATCTGAATTGGCTAATGGTTCTCCTATTGAAATTGAAATCATTTCATCCATAGAATCACCATTCGCGATGAGCTTGCCTAAACCTTGTCCTTTGATAGCTTTTAAATGTTTAATATCGATATCATATTCGTGTATCTTTGCCAGCCAATTAGCCCATTTTTCTTCTCTCAATTGTTGATTCAAAAGCATCTTCACTGGTGATGAAGAGACATAGGAAATAACATGGGAATTCAATATGAAATTCCAAAAACGCGCTACTACTTTTACAAGAGCCAAGGCTTGTTTTTCCAGTTCTGAATACATCAACTCATAGTCATGTAAGGTTTTTCTCATGAAACTTATTGGGAGTTCTTCTCCTTTGGTATTCTTTTGAGTAAGAACATATGCAACAAATTTGTATGTAGCAAATGAATAGATGATGAAATCCCTTTGAAAATCCATCCTAATGAGGAATGGAGTTGTCGTGATTCCTCCTTTGATATTATTGAAAGCCTCTTGAGTATATGTTGTCCATTCGAACCTCTACTCCTTTTTCAGCAACAAATTGATCAGCTTTACGATACTTGCATAGTCAGGAAAAAATCTTCGCACAAAATTGATCTTGCCAAAAAATTATTGGACTCCCTTCTTGGATGTCGGGGGGTTGAGCTCATTTATTTCTTTAACTCTTTTTGGATCTATGTAAATCCCTTCCTTTCACACAATGTGGCCCAAAATTTTTCCTTGAGTTACGACAAACAAGCATTTCTTTGGATTTAGAGAGACACCATATAGTCTGCATCTTTCAAAAACTTTTCTCAAATGATGGATATTATCACCCCTTTCTTTTGAATGCATCGTCAAATCATCTTGATAGGATGCCATAAATTTTCCTATCAAACCGCTAAATGCATGATCCATGGCCCTATGGAATGTGGCTCCAACATTCTTCAAACCAAAGGGCATTCCAGCATATGCATATGTCTCCCAAGGTGTGATAAATGTCATTTTTTCCCTATCTTCATCAGCCACCAAGACTTGGTTATATCCAAAAAAACCATCCAACATGGGCATTCAGGTTGTCCAGTGACTTGCTAGAGAAGGAACTCCATATTAGGTAAAGGAAAGTTATCATTTATGCTTGCTCTGTTAAGGTCTCTGAAGTCGACACACATTCGGATTTCTCCGGTCTTTTTTCTTACAATCACAGGATTTGAAAGCTAGTCTGAGTGTCTATTGGATAAATTATTTGTGCCTTCTTCAATTTCTCCAATTCAATATTTACCAAAGGTTTCAGTTTTGGATTCATCATCCTTATTTTTTTCTTCACTAGCTTTTCTTCTCCTCTCAAAGGAATGATATGTTGGAATATAGATTTATCATAAGCTTCCAAATCATCGTAGGTCCAAGTGAACACATCAATGTATTCTTTGAAAAAGGAAACATATTGATCAACTTCCTCAGTGGTGCAATCAACTCCCAATTTGATATATTTCGAGGAACTGTCAATTCCAATATTGACTTTTCTTTTCTCTTGCACTTTTCGAATTGAAACTTCTTCAAGGAGATTCTTAGCATGATCATCTTTTGTAAAAATAGATTCAGATTGTATGCAATCTTTAGGGACAGCAGACGAGTGATCATCTTCATCATCATCATCATTTAACAAAAAAAATCCCATTTGTTCATCGTTCTCAAATACTTGAAAATATTCAGTGTTATCGGCACGGATGGTCAGAAATCCCTTTCTACTTGGAAATACATGTTGCTTTGGATATCATCTAGGTTTGACAATGAGGTTGCCAAGGCTAATGAATCTGCCTTGTGATTCTTGTCCCTTGGAATGAAAGAAATGTTGAAGAAACTGAAATATTACATCAATTCGTTAACTCTTTCGAAATATAACTTAAGTATTTCCTTTTTTATTTTATACCTTTGGGTAACCCGATTGATCACCAACTATGAGTCACCAATTACAATTAGATGTTCTATTTTCTTTTCTTGTGCAAGGACCATCCCCTAAATCAAGGCTTAATATTATACCTCTTTATTAGTGCATGATAATTCCAATCTAATAGCATGTGGATGCACAACCTTATTTGGGATCATAAGAACAATCCCAACTCCGCTCCTGGAATTTGAATAGGCTCCATCAAATGACATCCTCTAGTAGCCGTCAAATGGAAATTCTTGATTCTCTACATCTTGAACTTGCTCTAGGATTTTGTTATGATCTATGTCTAGGATAGCATAGTTTCCAATCCCAGCATCTATATAATCCTCCATAAATTCATTGTCCTTCTTCTTGAAAGAGAAGGGTTTTCTAGGTTCACAGGGCACTTTAAAAATTGTTCCTTATTTTCCTAGTAGCATCATACAACTTCCATCGTTCATTATATATCCCCCGATCATAGATGTTCAATCTCTTCCCAGCACAACTCTATATGTCGAAGGAAGGTCCACCACAATAATATTGAAAACTGTGATAATATGGGGGGATGTCGTAATCCAAGCATAAAAGTATTTAATCTCTCCATAAGTTGGCACTTTTCTAGAATCAATTTCATATATACTTTCATCAGTTTCATAATACTTGGTGCAACTCATGCCCAATGTTAGCACTCTGTAATTTTCCCAAGGCTGTGGAGGAAATCACTGAGGTAACATCAAACCACTTGGAGTCCTGGATCTAGCCCTCCAAGACTTAGAGAGTGCTCACTCTGTCTGATCTAGCTTTGTTTCTGTTAGATTTTGGGCTATTTATTACTGTACAGAGGTTTTGATTTAAAGAATTGGATAGGGATAGAGAAGAGGAACCATTGGGCTATTGATTCACAGTTCAAAATGGATCAAAAACAGGTCATGAAAGTATAATATTGCATGGAAAGGTAGGAAAATCCACTAGATATTCAAAATTTAATGCATGGAAAAGGTAGAACAGATTCAGAAATCCAATTAAAACAGAGCAACTAAGAATTCTGAGTTTAATCTTTAGTGGAAAAACACAAAAATTATTCCAAGTCAGTGACAGAGGGTGCATTTAAACCAATTATGTCCTCTGTCTCCTTAAATTAATTCAGAATGCAGAAAATATTTTGATAACAGAGAGAAAAAGTTAATAGAGAAGATAAACTTCACCGATATATTTGTCACAGGAATCCTACAATGGCCACATTGTGTTACTAGAAATCTCATCCATGAAGGCTCTGTGAGTTGTTTTACAAATAAATTCATAGTCCCAACCGATCAACCATTGTACATTTAACTTATTAGAATATATAGAACAGACTCTCCCTAGGCTCAGGAGGTCAAATTCAACCACCTCGGACAAAAATAGAAACAAATCCCTGAAAATCTTGAACTGTCCGCCATGAAAGACGGGTCGAATTGCTGAAAAAATGGGTCAACTTAGACATGTGTTTCTCCTCAACGGTGACACCTGTGTATAAAATGAAATATTTTATTGTATATGAGCATGTTTTGGACAAAAACCTCTTTCGGGTTTTCCAAATTCATCTCTAGCTTGCCGAAACAGCTCCCGCAAAATCATGACTGAAACAGGAAAAAATGAAAAACTGGAAAATGGGGCTCAATGATGGCTTCAATTCTCCCAAATTATGGTACCTATGCAAAAATTGAGAGATATTTTTGTTCTTCAGCCCATTTCGGAGAAAAATCTCTCTCAGTTTTTCAAAATTCCTTCTCGTTTTCCCGTAATCACTCTCAAAAGTTGACTGGTCAAAACTGGCAAAAAGGTTGTTTTGTGAATTTTGGGGGGGGCGGTTTTGTAGGGGAAGGTGGTTTTCTCGGACCCCCCTGAGGTGGTAAGTGGTATTGGGAGGGGGGGTCCGAGTTCACCATACGGTGGCAAGTGTCCCTCCCAATACCACTTGCTCAGAGCCCTCCTCGTTAAAGCTCGAAAAGCACAGGGGTCCGACTTAATTCATGAGCATCGATTTGGTTGCTTTGGGATATGTGCATAAGGTGTGTTTTATGTTTTTATTTTATTTGTTTTTTGTTTGTTTTGTTTTTTGTTTTATTTATTACGTTTTTTGTTTTACTTGTTTTGTTTTTTATTTTGTTTTTGTTTTATTTGTATTATTTTTAATTGTTATTTAATTTATTTTTACTTTTACATGTTTTAATTTGTTTCTTCAATTAATGTTTTATATTATTGTTTTGTATTTATTTTTTATATGTTTTTAATGTTTTATTTATTAGAATTTTTAATTGTTTTTTTATTTATATATTTTATATTTAATTCAAGCTTAATTTTTATTTATTATTTAATTATAATACACTAACCTAATTGCTAATCTTAATTAAACTAACCTAATTACTAACTTAATTAAACTAACCTAATCACTAATTATTAATTAATTATTGTTAATTATTTATAAGCCTAAGTTTTAATTAATTAATAATTAACTTATTATTAACAACCCTAACCTAGTTTTGTTAATCTAACTACAGTAATCTAATTAAATTGACTTTATTATGCTAATTGGTATTAAAAAATACCACTAGCATTTAATATTAACCTAATATTTTTTATCCTAAGCTTGTTTATTCGTGTAGAGATGAAAATGGTGGGGGTGAAGAAATGGAGGGCAAGGGCATGAAGGGTGCAGCAGGGTGATGAAGGATCGGGCGAAATGGATGGAGGGGGAAAAGGAATCAACCGAGCCTGGCAAGTTAGATGTCTTCGTCATGGGAGAAATTCCAAATAAACAGTTGAAGAATCAAGTTACCTATGATTATAGGACTCCAACATAGTCTCCACCTGGGGATGGTAGCTCTTTCAGGAGGTGACAAGGACCACTAAACTTTGAACATCCAGATCAGTGCTATATCCATTGGGTTGATCCCAAAATATTATTCTGCAACCTGTACCTGTTTTGATCTCTCAACTGAAACCAAGTCAGACTGAAGACTGAAATTTGAAATTGGAAAATTGTTGAAAGGAATGCTCAGAGAGATGAGCTTATTTGCACAGTGCTGAAAAAGATGCTCAACTGAATGAGCTTATTCAAACTGTTATCTACCCTATACTGTTGAAAATCATTTTTGAATCAAATAATACAAAAATGTCAATGAAGTCAGTCAAGTAGCTGCTAAGACAAGTGGACTGCTTAACTGCTTGTTAGCACAATCAAAAAGGCAACTTCACCTTTTGCCCATAGAACCAAAACTGCAAAGTGTAATGGCCACTGCTGAGAACATGATTGATCATTTTGGATGAAAAATTATTCCATGTAGTCTGCTATGGGATTGGGAAAGACACGACCTATTCCTTGACTTTCAACAAATTTATGGTCATAATTGGGTATGACACATAAGATTTTTACATCATTATACAGTTCCTGGTATGGCTACAAATTTTCTTCTGAACTTTGAAATGAGACTCCTACTGAAACAGATCATGAAAGAGACTGCTTAATCATGTCTATATCATAACCTCTTTTAAGTTCATAGTTGGCCAATGAACCATGACTTTGACAACACAAGTCATCCAAGAAATCAGCTACTGGATCTTATAGGAACTGAGATGTTTGTTGCATTGGTTCTAATGAAAGTTCTTGATCTTCTGTGTGCTTATCATCCATGACATGATTAAAAAATTTCTTCAAAAAATGAAATGAACTAAAGCTTAATGGTACAGAGTTATTTTCGGTTAACTCATACTCTGTCTCGGGCTCTAAGATTTCATCTGGAATTTGAAAATCAATGTAGCTCAAGGGATGCAATTCTGGGTCTAAAACAACTTCCATATCCTCAATAACATCTTCAACCAAGTGATTAGAAAATTATTCATATTTACTATCAACAACTTGTGTATACTTTTCTCTGAGAATTTGAAATGAACAGAAACATAAAGGCATAGATCTTTCACTTACTCTGGGATTTGTTGCATTTTCCTCCTTGTTGTAATAATCAATATGCACATGTTGATTGTCATATTTGAGTTGTAATTGATCTTCTTCCTGCCAACAACATGTTGTTGATTTCTTTGAACAGTCAACATCTATTTCAGCCACATAATTATCCTCATACTGATCATAATTGGGTAGATTATCCGGGGAGGAAATGTCATAGAACATGCACATCATATCAGCTAGTTGTTCCTCTACAGGTTGATATGGAGTTTCATCTTTGACTGTGTTGTGAATTGAATACATGAAATGATCATTTTCCATTCCATGATACCAAGGGTGAGTTGCAAAGTGTTTCGGAACAATGACCTTTTATTTATCTGTAATCAATGGGACATTATGCTTTTGAACAGCAATTTGTTCTCTTATGATAATCTCATGCAACATATCTTCCATGTTGCTTTCCAGAATGTCTAGCTTCACCTCTGAGGATTTTAGCTACTCCTTTGTTATTTTCTTTCTCTATTTTGCCTCCAACTTCGACCTTTTGATCACTAAATGGGATTCCACACTTATTGCATTGTCTTGAATTTCTTTGAGTGTTATGGTGTTTCTTTCCCTTAGTTGAAATGTCATCTCTAGATCAAAAGAATCTGGGTAGTGTAAGAGAGCTAAACCAAGAGGTGGTCTTATATCAACAGGCATGGAATTGTAGACTTGATTGAATATGGCTAAAAATGGTTGCATTGTTTCTCTTGGTTGTCTCTTCAAATGATCATTTTCTTCCAAAATGAGGAAGGAATTCCTCTTGATCACCCATTGATCCAAGAAAACTTTCATAAACTGATTTAGATCACTGATGCTTGTAGATGGTAGATCTTTATACCATCTCTTAACTCTACTTTGCAAAGATAAAGGAAAAATCCTAATAATAACATCACTTTTTTCCACCTCAAAAAGGTCAAGATAATTTTCAAAACCTTGAATGTGTTTTTCAGCAGTGATGTAGCCATATTCTCCGTCAAATCTGGGAAGATATTGGAAGTAGTTGGTAGGGAAATCATGGAGTATGGGAGGTAATACAAGAGGCTTTTATCTGTCTGGAATATTTACAGTGGTAGGAGTATGTACAGGGGTTGTAAAATCAAGCTTAATCCTTTGAGTCTCATCAGGTTGGACATGATCAATAAGGGTTTCAGCGATATGGTCTTGATGAGGATTAGGAAAAGGAAATAAATAATTAAAAATAAAGCCAATTATTTCTTGAATGAAATTCCAACATGTATACCTGACCTTTCCAGAGAATCTTGTCATGCTTAAGGTTCTTCACCCAGTGGAACCTTTGAATCTGAACTGGTTGGAGTCACCAGGTGAATAATTCATCCTTCATGTGCCTGATCACTGTCCACCATCAGTAACCAGATCTGGAACTTGATATGATTTCTGAGGAAGGTTCCCCAGTATGGTCACCACTATGTTAGCACTTTGTAATTTGCCCAAGGATATGGAGGCAATCACTGAGGTAACATCAAACCACTTGGAGTCCTAGATCTATCCCTCCATAACTCAGAGAGGGCTCTCTCTTTCTGATCTATCTTTGTTTCTGTTAGATTTTAGGCTAGTTATTATTGTACAGAGGTTTTGATTTAAAGAATTGGATAGGGGCAGAGAAGAGGAACCATTGGGCTGAGTCACAATTCAGAATGGATCAAAAAAAGGTCATGACAATATAACATTGGAGGGAAAGGTAGGAAAATCCACTAGATACTCAAAATTTAATGCATGGAAAAGGTAGAACAGATTCAGAAATCCAATTAAAAATAGAGCAACTGAGAATTATGAGTTTAATATTCAGTGGAAAAACACAAAAATCATTCCAAGTCAGTGACAGAGGGTGAATTTAAACCAATTATGTCCTTTGTCTCCTTAAAATAATTTAGAATGCAGAAAAAAAATTTGATAACAGAGAGAACAAGTTAACAGAGAATATAAACTTCATCAATGGAATTTGTCACAAGAATCCTACAATGGCCACAGTGTGTTACTAGAAATCTCATCTGCGAAGGCCCTGTGAGCTATTTTACAAATAAATTCATAGTCCCAACAGATCAACCATTGTAAATTTGAGATATTACAATATATAGAACAGACTCTCTCCAGGATCATGAGGTTGAATTCAACCGCATTGGCCAAAAATCGAAACAAATCCCTGAAAATCTTGAATTGTCCGCCATGAAAGATTAGTCGAACTATTGAAAACATGGGTCAACTCAGACTTTTTTTCTCCTCAACGGTGACACCTGTGTATAAAATTAAATATTCTATTGTATATGAGCATGGTCTGGACAAAAACCTCTTTCGGTTTTTCCAAATTCATCTCCAGCTCGCCGAAACAGCTCCCACAAAATCATGGTTGAAACGAGAAAAAACGAAAAACTGGAAAATGGGGCTCAATGATGGCTTCGATTCTCCCAACTTCTGGCACCTGTGAAAAAACTGAGAAATTTTTTTGTTCTTCATCCCGTTATAGAGAAAAACCTCTCTCAGTTTTTCAAAATTCCTTCCCATTTTCCCGGACTCACTCTCGAAATTTGACTGGTCAAAACTGGCAAAAAGGCAGTTTTGTGAATTTTGGGGGGGTGGTTTTGCAAGGGAATGTAGTTTTCTCAGACCACCATGAGGTATCAAGTGGTATTGGGAGGGGGGGGGTCCGATTTCACCGTATGGTGACAAGTGTCCCTCCCAATACCACTTGCTCAGACTCCCCCACTCCCCCTTGTTAAAGCTCGAAAAGCACATGGGGTCTGACTTAATTCATGAGAGCTGATTTGGTTGCTTTGGGATATGTGCATAAGGTGCGCTTTATGTTTTTATTTTATTTTTTTTTTGTTAGTTTTGTTTTTTGTTTTATTTATTACAGTTTTTTTTACGTGTTTTGTTTTTTATTTTGCTTTTTGTTTTATTTGTATTATTTTTAATTGTTATTTAATTTATTTTTACTTTTACGTGTTTTAATTTGTTTTTTCAATTAATGTTTTATATTATTGTTTTGTATTTATTATTTATATGTTTTTAATGTTTTATTTATTAGAATTTTTAATTTTTTTTTATTTATATATTTTATATTTGTTTCAAGTTTAATTTTTATTTGAACCTCACATTCATATGCTAAATCGGATCGGAAAAATATTCTTGGAGCAACCGCAAGCTAGGGTTTGGTAGACACGGCCACAACAGAGGACAGCATGAGTACCTAGGGGGGCGGTAATGGAACCCCCTCATACAAGCAGGTAGTAGTAGCCAGAGGGAAAGGCCCACGAGGCGTAGTTTTCAAGGCACCAATGACAAGCACCTCGAGATCGAAAACGAAAAAGAGTCAGGAAAGTAACCAGAGGAAAGGTGATGGCATGGGGGAAGAAACTAGAGAACCTCATAATGTTGTGTAAGAAACAGTGAGCCCCAATGGGGTTGAAGGGCGCAACCCATGTAAACCAAAGACAACAATGATACCCAAGGTAATACTAGATGATCCACAAACGTAACTCTACAGGGACCAGATGAAGACTCATGCGCTAATCTACACATTTATGGGGTTGTGGCCAATAGAAAGAATGTTCCGCAACTAGATTAAATATCATTGGAAGGAAAGCGGAGAAGTGGATCTCCACCTGGGCTCGAAAGGCTTCTTTACAGCAGTTTTTATGAACCTGGAAGATAGGGATAAGATCTTTGAGGGGGGGGCATACTTCCATGCCTCAACAGGACTGTACATGCGACCATGGAAGGAAAACATCTCCCCAAAAAAAGAAACCTTCAAAAATGTGCATGTATGGCTGAGAATTTACTCTTTGTCATTAGATTATTGTTTACCCTCCACCTTTGAAGCAATAGGGAACAAACTAGAAAAATACGTGAAGACATCAGAAGCAACCCTAAAAGGACGGTACACCTCCTATGTAAGAATCTGCATAGATGTGGATGTGTTAGGGGCACTCCCAGAAGCCATAAGCCTGGAATTCAGGGACAAGGAATGGATACAAAACATTGACTATGAGAAATTCCCTTCAGATGTCGAAGATTCCACGAACATGGGCACCTAATCAGAGAATGCCCGATCATCAAAAAACAAGAAGCGAAGAACACCAAACTACAGCAGGACGAAGATGGGTTTATAAAACCAAACCACAAAAACAGAGCTAACAAGAAACAAAGTAAAACCCCAACAAGGAGCAACTTAGAGGCCAAGAATAAAGCAGAAGGATGGGATAATACCAACAGAGAGGAGGAAGGAGGAAAGGAAAAAATGAAATCTAAAGAAGCTAGGGAACAAGCTACCAATGAGGATACAGATAGCCCAAGAAAGGGGATGGGACAGGGGGGTAGCACAACTACTATTTGCAGAGAAACCACAGATACCCCCACCCCCATGTAAGAGGCATATGGAGACGTGAAAATGACTCCAAGTGAGGTAGCAACAGAAGATCCTAATCTCAGAGACATTTTGGAAAGGGAAGGGATCGACCTTCCGAACATATTGGAGCAATGGAAAAGGCAGGGCATTGACAAAGTACCAGCGGAGCAACTAGATCGCATCCAATACCTGTTTCTCCTAAGGGAGGAAGCCAAATCCAGAGGGCTCAAGTGCACACATGGGGATATAGGACACCTAGGAGTCAAAGAAGACAAAAGACAACTGCAACTCTCACCCAAGCAGACGAGAAGGAAAAAAGGCATGAAATCAAATAGTGTAGCTCTCCAGGAACTAAGAGCTCTACTGATAAAATCAGGTAAGATCAAAAATATCTTTCCCAAGTCCCCCCCACATGTTTAAATGAAGATTATAACATGGAATATAAGAGGCCTAAACAGCCCACAAAAGCAGAGAATTCTTAGAAATCGACTTAGGAAGGAACAATCGGACCTCTGTTTCATCCAAGAGACAAAATGCACTGTAGATAGAATGAAAACAATATGGAAAAAACATTGGAGCAAGTACAAGATGGTGGTTGTCGAAGGACGGAATATGGCAGGAGGGATCCTCACATTGTGGAACTCACAAGTGATGAACCTAATAGCAGCTGAGGCTACCAGACACACACTGTCAGTTAACATGAAAATCATAGGGAATACGGAGAGGATCCTATGCACTAATGTGTATGGACCCCAGATGCTAGAGGAAAAGAGGAGAATTCTTCTAGACCTAGAAGACCTAAAAACCCACTCTAGCAACCTCCACTGGATCCTGGCAGGAGACTTCAACATCATCACATCACTTGCAGAAAAAAAAAGGAGGCACCAAGAGGATGGATAGAGATGCCAAATATTTCTCAACATTCATAGACACAGCGGAGATGGTGGAAATCAAAACCAATAAAGGACACTTCACTTATAACAATAAACATATAAATCAACATCAAGTTGCGACAAGACTGGACAAATTCTTAGTGTCAGAATCCATCATTATGCAGGAGTTAACTTTAGATTGCAACATCCTTCCCTGGGGATGTTCTAATCACTAGCCAGTCCAACTAGAAGAAAAATTCCCAACCACCCCGAAGAATAGACTGTTTAGATTTGAGAAATTATGGATTGAACACCCCACCTTCAAGGAGAACATCAACCCGTGGTGGTGGGAGGAACAACCAGAGAAAGGTACACGGATGTTCAAACTCTATAAGAAACTAAAGTACATCAAATATAAGCTCAGGGAGTGGAACAAGGAAATCTTTGGCAACATAAACCAAGAGAAGAAAAATATTGAAGACAGAAAGAAAAAACTCCAGGAAGTTTGCATAGAAGAGGGATACACAGAGGAATGAAAAAAGGAAGAGATCCAAATGAACCAAGAATGGGAAGGAAGATGCCATCAGGAAGAAACTCTATGGCGCCAAAAATCCTGAATCAGATGGCTAAAGGAAGGAGAGAGGAACACCAAGTTTTTCCATAGAACAACCATTGCCAGAATAGCCCACAACAAAATCCTGAAAATTAAGGATCAGGATGGGATCAAGCAAGAATCCCACAAGGAGATAGAGAATACCTTGGTAAGCCACTTCCATGGGATAGCCCAGGAACCCAACAAATACCGAACAGAGGCAATCCAGAGGATTATGCAACACATCCCCAAACTAATCACCGAGGAACAAAATAACAACCTAAACAAACCCATAGCTAAGGAGGAAATTGATCAAGTAATCCAGGAGATGCCCAATGGGAAATCCCTAGGCCCAGATGGTTTCATAGTGGAATTCTTCAAAGCCTGTTGGGAAGTGGCCAAACATGATGTGTATAGGGTGGTGGAGGACTCTAGACAGTCGGCCTCCATCATTAAAGCACTAAACACCACAATGATTACTCTAATCCCCAAAGAACATGAAGCAAGGACCCCTAACCGATACAGACCCATAGCATTATGCAATGTGGTTTACAAGATAATATCTAAAGTCATAGCCAATAGATTGAAACCCCTCCTACCCACACTGATTTCACAAGAACATGCAGTTTTTGTGGAAGGTCAACAAATCATGGAAAACATCATCCATGCTCATGAGCTGATTTGCACCCTGAAGATCCAGAGGAGAGGGGGGATGATATTACAACTAGACCTAGCAAAATCCTATGACAAAATCAGCTGGCACTACATGCTTAAGACTCTAGAAGATTTTGGCTTCTCCCAACACTGGATCAACTGGATTATCAGCCTAATCTCAACAACAAGTTTCTCGCTCCTGATAAATGGAGCCCTAGCCAAGCCCTTCTGGCCTACTAGAGGCATCATACAAGGAGACCTGCTATCCCCCTTCTTTTTCATCTTGATTATGGAAGGTCTTAGTCGAAGCATTAAACATGCAACAACAACAGGAGAAATTACAGGCCTCAAACCTTTTGAAAATTGCCCTACTTCCACACACCAACAGTTCGTGGATGATACCTTACTCCATGGCATACCCATGGTCAAGGAAGAAAAAACTTTCAAAAGGATCTTAGAATATTTTGGGGAAGCCTCGAGAGCTAAGATCAACCATTCCAAATCGATGATCTACTTTTTCAACACCAACCCTGCTATCCAACGAAACCTGGCAAATATTTTGGGCTTTGAGAACAAAAATCTCCCAACTAAATACTTGGGCATCCCCCTGATAGACAGATTTTACAAAAAGGAAACCTGGGAAGGAGTGATCAACAAGCTACAGGAAAGGGTAAGAAACTGGATGTACAGATCCCTCAACCTAGTGGGAAGACTGGTACTGACCAAGATGGTTCTCCAAGAAATTCCAACCTACATGATGTCGGTATTTCCCGCCCCCAAAGGGATACTACAAAAAATAAGGACCATCCAAAGGGACTTCCTATGGTGAGGAGTAGAAAATAAGTAAAAATGGGCCCTGGTGGCTTGGGAGAAGGTTTGCAAGACAAAATTCAAAGGAGGACTGGGGTTACAAGATCCACAAGTAACCAACAAATCCTATGGGGAGAAACTATGGTGGTGATGGGTTAAAGAAACTTCTACCCCGTGGGAAAACCTATGGAAGGCCAAGTATGCCCCAGACATAACCGACCAGGATCGAATTCGTTTTATGGGCACCAGGGAGGGATCAGCAATCTGGAACCTAGTTTGGCACAACAAGACCTGGGTCCAGACACACAGCTTCTGGGAAGTAAGGAATGGTAAAACAAATAGATTCTAGGAGGATGCCTGGCAACAGGAACCCAAGATGGGAAATCTGGACAGGGAGGAACTCCAACAGGACATGATCATGCAAGGAAAAACCAATGTCCACCACTATTGGAAGCAAGAAACAGATCAAAACAGATGGAGAATCTGGGATAATTTCAACTCCCAAACTAGCGATCGGACCACAACCATCGCGAAAGAGGTCGAGGATGAAATGAGGAAAAGGAAAATTGTAGTCTTGAATGAAGAATACCAATTAAGATGGGGCTGTAAAAATGGCAGGGAATTAAATTTGAAGGGAGCTCGACATTATATCGAGGACCAAGACCTAAAAGATCCAGCACAACTATGGGATAAGCTTTGGAGCAGCCCCCAGTGGCCAAAAATAAAAATATTCAAATGGTTAGTACCTCACAACCGAATTCTCACCTGGGAAAACCTAAGAAAAAGGGGCGTCATAGGTTTGTCACAGTGCCACCTCTGTCAAACCAAAGAGGAAAAAACAAATCATCTCCTCGATGAATGTAGTTACATAGTAGAGATTTGGGACTGGGCCGCAAGTATTTTTCGATAGTCCAATAGGACCCGAGGTAACATCTGTGCAACCATCAATAACTGGCATGAGAGTTACAGTGAAAATGAAGAGGTGAATCTATGTTGGACTCTCATTCTGAGGATGATCATATGGACAATATGGAAAGAAAGGAACTGGCGCATCTTCAAGAATGAAAGCCTTCCGGAAGGGAAAATCAAAGAAAAAATAATCTCCATGACAAGAGAAATGGTGCAGAGCCGCAACTACCAGAATGGTAATGCGCAACTCATAGGACGGGACTCTAGAGTCCTAGAATCCTTTCAACTAAAAGACGGGCACAACTGTACACAAACAGGGCGACAAACACTGCAACTCCAACTAGGTGAACGCAACTGAAACCCCCCTCCAGCAGGGTCACTCAAGTTGAATTTCGATGGGGCGGCAAAAGGAAACTCATGCATGACAGGAATGGGTGGGATTATCAGGGATAGTGGTGGAAACATAATCTGGTTGTACACCAACAGTATGGGAAAGTCAACTAACAATGCCGCAGAATTCAGAGCCCTATAGATTGGACTCGAGATCATAATCCGAGAAAGGATGACAAACACAATCGTGGAAGGTGACTCCACTCTGGTAATCAACACGGTGAAGAGACTCCAAAATGGCACCAGAGTGGGAAAAGTTCATAGACACTGGCGCTTGGCACACTCCCTGCAAAAAATCCAGGAGCATCTGCAAAAGATGAACACAATGGAGTTGCACTGGGTACATAGGTCATGGAATGGCATGGCGGATAGAATCGCTAATGAAGGGGTTAGAAAGGAAGAATCATAGTTAGACACCACCTAGAGAAACATCCCAAATGGTCAATTCAAAACAGATTGCACACAACTAGTGACAAAATATCGTGACGTAAGCTTAAGTACGGAAGGTCACATCGAGAGGAGCGGTGCAATGCCAATTGGCGGGCACAATGAATCCAAGAAGAATCTTCATGGCCAACACCCAATTACAAGTGACAATGCGGGATCTGACCACACAAAAAATGGAGGTATGACCTCAAGGTCACATCAGTAGAAAGAAGTGCAAGGTTAAGGCAGGGGAAAGTAAAAACGGGACACAGCAGGCTGTGAGTGACGTAGGACAAAATTTGTTACCACACACCAGTAGGATCACACCCATTCCAAGAACAGGTACGGTCAAGAGAAAATTTAGTTACACAACGAGCAGGGGAAAAGGTCGACGCAGAGATAATGGATGGACTGTCATGGTCACACATATCGAGATAGGGAAAAAGGACGGGAAGAACCACCTCTACAGGCAAACCATGATTACAAGGACGAGCCTACAGTAGGAGATCTCCCATAAGAGGTGAAACACTAGGAAATGACGTAGTTGGAAAAAGCGCAGTAGAATAAGCCACCATAAAAACAAGGTTCCAGCAATAAACAACCCCTGGGTAGATAGGAACAGGAGGAGAATTAAGGGAAAGAACCGCCACAAGCTAGCCAAGATGGTGCATATGAAGAAAATACACGTCAAAAGAAACACCCAGATGGACAAAAATCTGGTAAGCCAGAGGAAAATTTCAAGGATGGAGCAAGCAGCCCAAGATGCCAAGGGCACCTTCCAGATGTTGGTCGACCCAAAGGGTCAAGAGACCATCACCATATGGGAGAAGGAAATCACTACCAAGTGCAAAGGAAAATCCTGGGAGGAAATGAGGCAGGAAGCGGAATGGATAACGGACCCAAGGACCACACAAGCCAGAAAACACTTTACCACAAGATGGTAGAGATGACCTAGCAGACAAATATGTTAATATCCAAAGTGAGCACAGAAAAGAAAGTTGCCAACCAGAAGGGTAACAAGGCACAAAAAAAATTGCTAAAAGAAATCCTGAGTCACCTTAGCACCCTGGACGCCGGTGCAAAACGAATTGCAGAGGATCAGAAGAATCAGAAGGAGAAGTTGGATCGAATGTCTGCCCAATTCACTTATACTTGCACTATGTCCACCATATGGATATTACTCCTACTGATGGGAATGGAGCACCAGCCCAAATCAAGAAGAACCACACAGTGGCCCAGCGGGAGGAGAGAAAGGACAAGGCGAAAGAATGAAAGAAGAATCTCATAATCCTGGACTAGCGTTGGACAAAAACTGATCAAGGAATATTACTGGGTCGGTCTTATTTGTTGTCTTGTGTTTTTTTTTGGTTTTCTGGTTTTGTTATGGTTAGCTTGTCAAAACCAAATATGACGTTACTGGACCAGTTTCCCAATGTGGTGGTCTAGCTATACCCCTATAATATCTCAAAGAACGCAACTTTGAAACCCCTAGACTGGTTTCCTTTTTTGGAAAACCAGGGAGTTCTGATTTTTTGTATATTAGTGTTTCTTAGTAATATAGATACTCACACTCACGTACAAAAAAAAAAAGTTTATTTTTTATTTATTATTTAATTCTAATACACTAACCTAATTGTTAATCTTAATTAAACTAACCTAATTACTAACTTAATTAAACTAACCTAATCACTAATTATTAATTAATTATTTTTAATTAGTTACAAGCCTAGCTTTCAATTAATAATTTACTTATTATTAACAACCCTAACCTAGTTTTGTTAATCTAACTACACTAATCTAATTAAATTGACTTTATTATGTTAATTAGTATTAAAAAATACCACTAGCATTTATTATTAACCTAGGTGAAGAAATGGAGGGCAAGGGCATGAAGGGTGCAATAGAGTGATGAAGGATCAGATGAAATGGATGGAGGGGGAAATGGAATCAACCAAGCCCAGCAAGCCAGATGTCTTTGTCATGGGAGAAACGCCAAATAAACAGTTAAAGGATCAAGTTACCTATGATTATAAGAGCCCAACACCCAATGCCTCCATGACCACCAGTGGCATAATATTATTTGTCACACCCGTGTCAACCAAATAATTATGTAGTGCAACATCATGATTTTCAATTGAAATGTAAAAGGGCGGAAGTTTACCTCTTAGTTTGGCAGTTGACTGGCTAGGGATTTGTTTTGGACTGGTAGCAATAGCTTCTTCTCTTTTAGATGGATCGTCCAACAATTTCAAAATGTTTTCTCTTTGTTGGGGAATCCTCACCACTTTTGTAAAGGGAAGGGTTATCCTTAATTTACTCAAATCCTCTACGACATTACATGTCATTTGAGTGGAGTTTGACGTCATGTGTTTCCTTTTACTTCCAACACTATCTGTCACATTCTCATTTTCTCTTTTCTCATTTATTTTTTATTTTTCTTTTTCTTTTTCAAAATCACCTTTATTTTTTTGTCTATTTACAAATCCTCTTGTCTGAGCGACATTTTCTTGTGAGTTGGGATCGTTGTCACCCTCTCCAAATACATACATGGAAATCTCACAACCTTCCATCTGCATAGTTTCAGATCTTTCATCAGGTGAGTAATAATTCTCTTGCTCAATTGATTGCTCATCATAAACATCATCCAACAACCAAATTAGGAGTAGGTTGTCTAGGAATCCTTGGTCTATGCAGATTATCTGTGTTCTCAAAACTCACTCTATTTTCTTTGGGAGGGTTCCTTCTTTGCTCTGGGATTGGCATTCTTGGATTTTCCACATAATTACCCCCCCTTATTAGTCTGTTTATATTGTTCTACATTTTCTTGATAGTTCTATTCATCTATGCAATTTCGATTCTTTGCTTAGTTTTGTGTGCCGCCACAGGGTCAACCTTTACATCAGGTATGGTTCCCTTGAAAAATCCTCCTCCCATTGTTTGGTTTTGAGCCGATCGAGGCTTGAATTCTTCATTCTTTCTTGAACTGGAAGCTCCTTGATTATCAATATTTAATCCTCCCAGCTACCTTTGTACTCTTCCTAGTATAATGTCAGGGTCAGCACCCATTTCAATCATAATTTCCTCCATATTAGTGGCTTTAGTCATTGCCTCCTCCAAGGTATCCATTTGGGATTTTCTAATAACATATTTCACATTCGAGGGAATTGCATTCTTATAACAATCGAGAATGACTGTGTCATTTGGTCTTTTATCTTCTAGAATCCTACTCAAGGTTTTATTGAACCTGAGATTAAAATCTCGTATCCTTTCATTCTTTCTCAAACCAATCTGGGTGAAATCGGTGAGAAGGGTATTATAAGTAATTGGAGGGGAAAACATAGTCGGGAACATAGCTTCAAGGTCATTAAATGAGAAAATTGATATGTTGGGAAATGTTGTATACCACTCATACGCTCTTCCTGGTAAGGTTTGTAGGAACAACCTTACCATGACACTGTCATACTCAACATGGTAAAAATCACAAACATCAAGAAAATAGGTGCAGATGCATCTTTGCATTGATTGCTCCATCTCCGGAAAATTTCTTTAGGGTGCACTTAGGGAGAACAGGGAGATCATGTTGTTCACCTAAAATATTTAGAGTGGAATCTCTTACCCTCCTTCAATTTTCAAATCCTGGGCTTCCTTGATTTCTTGCAGCATCTCTTATTCCTCCTTGTCTCTCCTCATGATGCTCGTCTCGGGGTTGTTCATTTCTTTCTACCATGTCCAAGGATATTCCAGGGATAGGATTTTTACTTCTAAGAATAAAGAGTTGCTTTCTTTTACTTCTGGTAATGGGTCCCTTGTATTCGTCCCGCTTCAATACCGACCTTGTTCTTGTGCTGCTCTAGCTAGCCTTTGATTTATTCGGTCTTTTCGTTCCTCTCTCCTTTGTCTTCGAAGGATTTATCTTTCTTCTTCTTGGACTAAGATCTGCGAGGACATTTATAACTCTTCTCAGGTCTCGATTGTTGTTATTACCAGATTGTATAACTGATGTAAGATGCTTCGTTGATTTTTCAATCCAATTTCTAAGCAGCGTTGATCATCCTGGGGAAAATTCATATATTTTTCAGAAATGCTAGACCAGGTTCCAAATTTTAGTTCAATTCCCCAGTATGGTCGCCAAAAATGTTGACTATTGAATCCGTTACGACCGAAACGAAAACCTCATGAGGATGTAAATCCCCCTACGTTTTTATAGAGGTGGTACTCCTCTTTAGATTTTCTTGGGATTTCTATATGTTCTAAATGTGGGACTTGACAGAAGTCTACCGTAGTAATTCAAAGAAACATAAATATTGCGAGAAAATAAAAGGAAAAATTTTATGTTTTCTTTTTAAATAAAGTTATTGAGAAAGGACTAGGAATCACACACTTCACATATTTAAAGAAAATAAGCAAAATTTCCTCACATCCATCATAGTTTAAGATAAATATTTATGATCACATAAAATAAAAAGAAGATGATCTGCATGCATAAGAGAAATTTAACAGAGTGGACACATGGGCAGATCACATAAATATAATGATAGATCAACCTCAAATAATTTATATTATGAAAACAGGGTTACAAAGCACAGTCGAGATTGTTCCCAAAGTAGCTCTCTTGAAATTTCTAAAAAATATATAGTTTGTTACATGTTCTTTGAAATTGTAAATGTGTTTGTCTTAAAGACTGGGATTGGGGCTCCCGCGGACCATAAAGAAAATAAATACAACAAATAATATTTTAGAAGGAAGATGGTGGGCAATAGAAGAACAACAAGACCTGGTAAGAAGAAAAAATGAGTTATCGGTCTTCGGTTAAACCTTTCTAGTGAAAGAGGTGGAATAACTGGATGAAGGACTTGATAAAGAAAAATAAGGATGTGATCAGCATAAACTTACTATGATGGTCTCTCGTGTCTTTTCATTTGTTTGTTGATGTCCTTTTATCATTTTCATCAACGGTTACAAGAACCGTTTCAACTGCTTCTTGCCCTTCATTGGCCAATTTATCGATAGTTTTCTTGAACCGTTCTTCGATGTAACTTTTCATTAGTGCCACATTGATTTCATGCCAGATTTTAATGTTGAATAGCTCGCCCTCCAAGTCTCTTAGATCAAGGGAAATGCCATGTAATACTTCTTCAATGTCCTGATTTTTTATGGAGTAATCCACTAGCAAGTTATATCTGGCGTCCTCATCATATTCAATTATACCATAGAATTTTTCAATTGACAATCCTTTAAAAATATCAACTTTCTCATCAAACTGTTGTTTTTTTAGGAACAACGAGTTAAGAATCAACTTGGGATCTTGGATTTCATTAGTGCTTCCATCTAGGTCCACCTCCGTGAGCCTTTTGAATAGTTCTTCCCTCCTTGATATGGCTTGGTTGCACGCTTGAACAATGTTATTCAAGTTATGTATCTTTTCCTTCCAACACGGGTTCAACTGCTTTATCCGACTTGGAGAGGGAAGTTCCTCCTATATTCTCCTTAGCTCTAACATGTTGGAAACTTTAACACCAAAGGGTACCACGGCATCAAGGTAAAAACCTTCTTCATTTTTTAGGACGGCCCGCAAATACTCATGGAAGGCATGCGCCCTCGAGCCCAATGAAATCATTTTCTTTGAAACACTTGAGGTGAAATAGAGACGAGAGAATGGTCTTGAAGTTGAATAATTTGTTTACTTGGTATATTTCTTAGTGCACCAGGAAACCAGTTCCTTGCAGTCAAAAACTTTAGGAACACAGCCTACACGAGCAATTTCGGGCATCCAAATTACTTCCTTCTAAGCAAAAGGGAATGAATAGTAAGAATACGCTCTAGACCACTAAAAGTTTTGGTCCTCTTGTCCAAAAATGTTCAAAGTATCTCCATGGAACTGTTGTCGAGATGTTTCTACCATAAGTTGACAAGAGTGTTCTTTTAATCCAGGTAATATTTGAAACGAGCGTTTGAGAGATATAATATAATCTTCCGCAAATCGTGTTTTAATGTGGTTTAATAAGCAATCTCCTCGATCTCCTCGCTTATTAATGACGATATTTAAGGGGCCTACATGATGAGTTATTAGCATTAAACCATACTAAATGCATATTGGGAAAAGCGTGAAGGTGGCGGGGATGGACGAGAGCAATTAGGATTTGGGAATTTTTGTGAACCCGGGAACCCGCGAACACGCAGTTGCAAAAGGTTGAAAATTGGCTAAATGTTGTAACAGGGTGAGTCGGACTCAATATAGAAGAGATGAGATACTTAGGATCTCGAGGAGTGAGATGATCAAAATGTAGATCACGGATACTTTGGGTGCAAAATGTATATCACGGAACATGGGATATGAAAGTTTGAAAACCGCCAACCCGGGAACGCGCAACTGCAGAAACGGTTAAGTATAGGATGATACGGCGATCGGTCGGACTCATGATATGGGGAATAGGAAGTGAGAACCCGCGAGTCCGACAACTGTGAACCCGCCATTTTTGAAAAAATGACTAAGTATAGTAATTAGAAAGGGAGAATAGAAGGGAGAAAAGAAAAGGGGAATTTGGGTAAGTGTAGAAGAGGGAAAATAAATGGACAAAATAAGTTGGCAAAATAGAAAAGGAGAGGAAAAATTCGGAAGAAGGAATTGATCTCAACAAAGACATATCCTAGAAACAAATCTGAGAGAAAACAACCAGAAAACCCACAAAAAGTCATCTACAAGATTAGGTCAAAAACTAGTAATAGGGCAAAGTGCAGCTAGCAGGGAGGTGTTCGCAGACTGCAATGTAGCAACATGTGACTGGTTTCTCTGGTTTTCAAAGACGGAGCACGACAATGGAGGGAAATTGGGGAAAAAATCCAAGATCTAAGGGATTTAACCACCCAGTGAGTAATGAAGAAGGTAGATAGCTATAGAAAAATTTCAGAGATCAAAAGAATAAGGGAAATTCCAAAACTAAGGAAGAATCAAATATCCTTCCCCAATGGAATATCCAGTTCTGTTATGGAGAAATCCCCCCTGTGGACAGATGAGCACTCCCTTAGATCATCCTGTGATCTGAGACAGACTATAGGATAGAAAACAACAAGGTATTCCCTAGATCTATTAGATTTGTTCATATTTATTCTTTGATAAAGAATGACAGACCTAATTCCTAATGGTTGTCTATGTATTCATGGTTGATGCAACTCCAGAGATCCAACTCCAACTCATACAACCTGCTTCCTACACACAAGGAGACAAAAAATACCAAAATCAAACCTCTTTAAGCATTAGGAATTGGAAATATAATATAGATCTAATATAATCTACTCAAGGAAATAAAAGATCTACCATTTACAATTGAATACACCAGCATTAGAAGGGGAAAACCATGTAGATCTATATTAATAAGTGGAGAACATGTACATCAATTAATTTTTTACCTTGAGTCTTGATTGATATTCTCCTTAGCCCTTGCTCCAGATCCTCCTTGTCCCTCACATAAGCAAGGATCACTTGATATGAATACCAAATATATGGATGAGCTCCTTAGAAAACCTACAACATAAGTTTACTTGAATTCTTCCTCTCTTTCTCCCTTGGAATGCCTTCTTTATATACATTGATGGAGGAGGATAGGGGATGCTTCTAGATCTATAGAAATCAGTGAAATCTAAGTCTATAATGAGTTCCCAAGCTTGTATCACATGTCAAATAACTCACCTAGCATTGATATCCTCATAACTAATCAAATCTAGAAGGTGAAAGGGGTGGTCGCGAGCTGAAATGATGCAACTCAAGATCAGTCATATGCTGACGGTGATGCAACCTGCGACTAGTCACATCTTTCTAATAAAGAAAGATGTGACCTCCCTCAAAATTTGTGAAATCCAAGGAAAAAGAGTGTGTCTCGACATGACAGTGTCAATAGGTCCTCCATGTGTCTCTAGGGTGGAAAATAGTGCTATACCAGATATGACAAAAAATGACCAAAAAAATCATTTTTCAATGCTATTGTGACTCTAATATGAGGCACACATGACACCCCATATTAAATTTCCATTCCGATATCGATCAATACGACACTACTACAACCCAAATAACATGAATATGATGTAAACTCAACACCAAAGTGACTCTGTAAGTATTTTCTACAACAATTTGTGATGCAGTACAATGCTAATGTGGCTAGAAAAATCGTTTGCATAGTAGTTTTCATAGCTATGACAACACTTTGTACATAGCACATTGATAAAGACATCCTAGTGTTGGCATAGGCTTGACATAATTTGATACAAATAATGATGGCCCCTTTAGCATCACATTTTGTGTCATACAAACTTGAATTTTTTTCCCAAAATGATACACTAGGAGATTATGCTAATAATGATGTTATAACGCTATATTGTAGTAGTGGATTCAAACACATTTATTGAATCTTTTAGCCATCCATATTGGGATTCAACAATGAATGAATAATTGTGTTCCTTATTGTAAAATGATACTTAGGATCTAGTCCCTTTTCCAAAAGGAAGAAAAAAAATCAAATGTAAATGGGTTTATAAAAATAAGTATGCATCAAATTGTAGTGTCAAAAAAAAGGCTATGTTAGTCACCAAAGTTTTTTCATAGGGATAAGGCATATTTTATTACATTGAACCTTTGTCCCCATTATCAAAAAGAATTATGTCCACCTTGTTCTTTCCCTTGAAGTTTCCTATTTATGTGAGGTCCATCAAATGGATCTAAATTTGGCACTCTTGAAGGGATTTTCATGAAGAAATTTACATGGACCAACCTCCAAGGTTTATGCATAATGGTTCTAGTCTTCTATCCTTCATTAAGAAATCCATTTATGGCCCCAAGCAAGCTCCTAGGGCTTGGTATGAAAGAAATATTGATTCACTCTTGAATTTGGATTTTCTTGATGCCACTTTGGCCCTAATGTCTATAACAAGCAAGTAATTGGCCATATTTTCGTACTTTTACTCTATGTTAATGACATTGTACTCATTGTTAAAGACACCAAAATTATAAACCATGTGAAATCTAGCCTTAGGAAGAAATTTGATGTGAAAAAACTTATGACCCTTTCATTATTTGCTTGGCCTCCAAATTTTCCAAACCAAGGAAGGAATTTATCTTTCCCAACCCCAATATGCATGTGAACTTATTCATCACCTTCACATGGATGATTGTAAACTAACCCCATCTCCCTTCTAGTATAGAGTTAAATTTGTTGCCATCTGAACCTCACCCAAAGTGGATGCCACTATGTATAGATGGTTTTTTGTTTGCCTCTTGTATATAAATCATAATCACCCTAACATTTCATTGTTTTTTGTCTCATTGCTTTATATATGAAAGATATGCAAGTCCATTGGAAAGTAGTAAAGAGGATACCTTGATATATCTATGGTACAATTTATTTTCGTATGTAGTATAGTTCAAGAGTATCTCCTAGGTTGGTTTTATTGATTTTGACCAGCTAGCCATCCTAATGATCAAATGTCTACTACAAATTATGTTTTCAACCTTGGTTTATGACATATTTCCTAGTCATGCAAGAAAAATAGTGGTATTTCTCTTTCTTTAGCAGTACTAGAGTATCAAGTAGAAATTCATGTGAATCAAGAAGTCATCTGGATTAGATAGTTCCTTTGTGAGTTTGGTTTCTTGTAGAAGCATTTGACATTGTATGGTGTGACAACTAGAGTGTCATTCAAAGCACCAAGGAGATTTTTCAACATCAATCAACAAACACATTCAATTACATATGTCCTTCATTTCAAAAGAATCTTTAGGATCCTTCCTTTCAATCCTCTATTCTCATAAAAATTATCCAGTTGTTGATGTTTTCATGAAGCCCCTCACAAAGGATAAGTTCTTAAAGCTTCGATCTATGTTATGAGTTCAAAAAGTTATCATCAAGGGGGGTTAGGCTCTAATGCTTCCATCCTTCTCCTTCTATCATTTTTTAATATCCCATATTCATATCCCAAGTTGTTCTCAAGGGGAGATGTTAGGATATTTCGACACTAGGAGCTAGTTTCAGTTCAACATGTTATTATGCAATTTTAGCTTAAAGTGAGTTTTTATACTTTATTAATGTGATGGTCTCAATCGTGTCATACACATAAAAGATCCAATGGTTGAAA
>JZKD02S0373885.1:0-10049 GCA_000966675.3 Picea glauca | reverse complement strand
ATAGCTCGTTTTGGTGTTCCCCAGGCTATCATCACTGATCACGGTAGCCACTTTCGAAACTTCATGATGTCCGAACTTACTAAAAAGTTGGGTCTTCACCATGAAAACTCAACACCCTATTACCCACAAGCCAACGACTAAGTCGAAGAAATTAACAAAGTTCTCATAACTATGCTTCGATGAATGATAGGGATTCACAAAACAAGTTGACACACAATGTTTTTTTCGGCATTGTGGGCTTACCAGACATCCGTTAAGTCTACTACTGGGTTTACACCTTTCCGGTTAGTCTATGGTTTGGAAGCCATTCTCCCGATTGAATGGGAGATAACCTTTTTAAAAATAGCTGTTGAACTCCTACCAAACACTTCTACTAAGGAAGAACGTCTATTGTATCTTATGCGATTAGACGAAACTCAACTTGATGCTACCCTAGTCATCAAAGCTCAGAAAAAATGTGTCAAGGCCTAATATGACAAACATGTCAAGCCTCAAGTTTTCTCCGAAGGAGATCTCGTTCTCCTCTATGAACAAGATCGAGATATGCTAGGAGCTGGAAAATTCAAAGCCATGTGGCGAGGTCCTTATATCGTTCAACGAATTTTGGAAAAAGGGGCTTATGAGTTAGGAAATTACGATGGTATCCCTTTGAGTGAATCCAGGAATGGGTTATACTTGAAGAAGTACTATGCATAAAATCACATGTGCATGAGTACCTATATTTTTATTGTATCATACTTCTTGTGTGTTACTATAGCTTGCTTTTGTCGTTATATGGTCTCCACCCTTATGTGACGTTGTGTTTGATTTCCATATGTCGGAGTCTTCGCTACCCTACATTGGCTTCGCTAATGGTGCTAGCCATAGTACTCAGAACCTTGCTTCCGTTGCATGGGCAATTTATGCCCCTACAAACGAACTTGTCTCCTTACGAGGTGTGTGTCTCGGCCATGCGACCAACAATATTGTAGAGTATAACGTCGTTATCAAATTGTTCATTGATGTTATCTCACTCGAAATATGTCATTTGGTTGTGCGACTCGATTCGCAGCTTGTAGTACTACAGTTAAGTAATGTCTATACTATTCGAAGTCCTACTTTGTTACGAGTGTATTTGCAAATTTGCCTCTTGGAACATTATTTTGATTATATTGAATATCAACATATTCCTATATGTCTAAATACATTAACCGATGCATTGGATAAATATGTATTAGACATACATTTGGATCATTTATAAATCAATCACATCAATTTTCACACAACAAAAGATAAACTGGTAGAAGCCGTATGTATATATAACGATAAAAAAAGTTTTTACAAAAAATGTTATGTCCGAAGACCAAAATGTCAAAATATGAATCTCATAGCTTCTACAAAGTGACATCATGTATGACATTCACGGTAACACGCGACTGCCCAGAAAACCCTACGAAGAATTCGACCAATGGACTCTGACACTCCTACTGTATGATGTTGATAATGTCATGGAATCTCTCCAAGAGGCATGTCTGGAATATCTACTACCAAAACCTCTAGGTTTTGTTCTACCACTTCATAATCCTCGGCGTCCCATCATGGCACTGGCGCCACCTCTCCTCGCTGTTGAATGGGAGAATTACCAGGAGGTCGGTAAGGTCCCACATCTGTGTCATCAACAATGAATTTTGTATTTAGTCCTTGAACGAACATATAAAAAACATTTACATATGATAAAATTCACAAAAACATTTAAAAAAGAAAAAAATGTGTACTTCTTACCAAGTTCCCCCCACTGAGAACCCTCGGGAAGGAACAAGTCCGGATCTCCTAAAAAATCCAACCCGGCATAAGCATAATCGTCGACCATCAACATCTATGGTCGCAACCAGTCGAAGAAGGTATCATCATATTTGATAATTGGTCCCGCTATGTGTCGGGCCATGAGCTGACACCATCTCATCATTCTTGGATCTTTTGGGGCCGGTAAATCCCACTCAACCTGTAGCCTTAGTAACAGAACCCTCTCGAGAAATAAGGACACCAACAAAGACCCATAACCAAACTGCTTTAGGTTGCCTCACCTGCATTTGGTCAACTTCCTTTTCATGCTACAAAGCACTGCATCTGCCCAGTTAAAAACCCAAGGCTCAGTACACTCTATGGCATACTGAAAGTAGCTCTGAAGATCCATGTGAGGAGAAGAGATCCTAGACATACGAGAAATGGTGAAAAAAATAGTGCGGAGGGTCAAATCCTGCACTCCCCAAATAGCTACTTTCCCTTTGCTTCTCTCTACCTCTGGAACACAGTGCAGGCGACAATACTCACTTATGGGCATCCCACCACCTCTGCTACCAGTCAGGTTCACATGGTACCCACGTCGTGATAGTCCTTTCAACAATTAAATGTCCTCGATATCCAAGGACAATGTGTGGACCCCTATGTGGAATACTTGCTAATCAGGATCCCACATATGCACAAGGTACTCCAATAACCTAACTTGGGCCCTCATGCTCGGGATACGAAAGTACTTCAGAAGACCACATTTTCTCAAAGCGGCAATGGTGGGCGGATGATTTATGAAAATGGAATTATATTCTTTGTGCTCCCTTTCATGCCATTCCAAAACCATTGTGATGTCCAAATACCTGCATAAGAAGCACAAGAAGAAGATTAATCACTCTATTCAACATTTGGTATCGTTTCATTGAGCAAATTTTTAAAAAAAATTTACACTTTGCAGTTCTCACAGGTGCCCTTTAAGCACAGTGCGAGGTTATCGCAGGCGCCTTTAGGCTCACCTGCGAGAATGACCCATTCTCGCAGGTCCCGTGTAGCTCACCTGCAAGAATGACCCATTCTCGCAGGTCCCGTGTAGATCACCTGCGAGAATGGCTAAGCACCATAATAACCCCCAAAACAAACTCAAAATGGTGGTTTTTTCCAATGAAAATGAAAAATTAAACCATGAAAAAGTAGAGGACAAAGAGCCTACCTCACTATCACTGACGGTTCGTCAAATGGATGCTCGTAACTCCCGCAATCTGACGCCGAATTTCAAGGGTAAAAGAGGGGTTTTTGGGCTCAAATAGTGGTAAAGTTAAAATGATATGGTAAAAAGAGTTTTTACTTCTTTATATTTTCTTTTACCATGTTATTGAATTTTTATAATTATTTATTTATTAAAACCTAATCCCTAATGCCCTTTTGAGTGCAACTTTTGCAGGCATAATGACTTCGATGTTCATATATAGGGATGCAGACATATTTTTTCTTCTTCATTGTATGTTTTGATTGTTTTTTATGGTTTTTGTATAAAACCTCGAGCTTGGTCTTTGTCCATTATCACGCTCAAAAATACATGAGAACATGATTGAGCACACTTTTATCACTTTTTCGGGCTCAACAAGGTTATACGAAAAAGGAACCCCCCTGGAGTCCTCTTTAANATAGCTCGTTTTGGTGTTCCCCAGGCTATCATCACTGATCACGGTAGCCACTTTCGAAACTTCATGATGTCCGAACTTACTAAAAAGTTGGGTCTTCACCATGAAAACTCAACACCCTATTACCCACAAGCCAACGACTAAGTCGAAGAAATTAACAAAGTTCTCATAACTATGCTTCGATGAATGATAGGGATTCACAAAACAAGTTGACACACAATGTTTTTTTCGGCATTGTGGGCTTACCAGACATCCGTTAAGTCTACTACTGGGTTTACACCTTTCCGGTTAGTCTATGGTTTGGAAGCCATTCTCCCGATTGAATGGGAGATAACCTTTTTAAAAATAGCTGTTGAACTCCTACCAAACACTTCTACTAAGGAAGAACGTCTATTGTATCTTATGCGATTAGACGAAACTCAACTTGATGCTACCCTAGTCATCAAAGCTCAGAAAAAATGTGTCAAGGCCTAATATGACAAACATGTCAAGCCTCAAGTTTTCTCCGAAGGAGATCTCGTTCTCCTCTATGAACAAGATCGAGATATGCTAGGAGCTGGAAAATTCAAAGCCATGTGGCGAGGTCCTTATATCGTTCAACGAATTTTGGAAAAAGGGGCTTATGAGTTAGGAAATTACGATGGTATCCCTTTGAGTGAATCCAGGAATGGGTTATACTTGAAGAAGTACTATGCATAAAATCACATGTGCATGAGTACCTATATTTTTATTGTATCATACTTCTTGTGTGTTACTATAGCTTGCTTTTGTCGTTATATGGTCTCCACCCTTATGTGACGTTGTGTTTGATTTCCATATGTCGGAGTCTTCGCTACCCTACATTGGCTTCGCTAATGGTGCTAGCCATAGTACTCAGAACCTTGCTTCCGTTGCATGGGCAATTTATGCCCCTACAAACGAACTTGTCTCCTTACGAGGTGTGTGTCTCGGCCATGCGACCAACAATATTGTAGAGTATAACGTCGTTATCAAATTGTTCATTGATGTTATCTCACTCGAAATATGTCATTTGGTTGTGCGACTCGATTCGCAGCTTGTAGTACTACAGTTAAGTAATGTCTATACTATTCGAAGTCCTACTTTGTTACGAGTGTATTTGCAAATTTGCCTCTTGGAACATTATTTTGATTATATTGAATATCAACATATTCCTATATGTCTAAATACATTAACCGATGCATTGGATAAATATGTATTAGACATACATTTGGATCATTTATAAATCAATCACATCAATTTTCACACAACAAAAGATAAACTGGTAGAAGCCGTATGTATATATAACGATAAAAAAAGTTTTTACAAAAAATGTTATGTCCGAAGACCAAAATGTCAAAATATGAATCTCATAGCTTCTACAAAGTGACATCATGTATGACATTCACGGTAACACGCGACTGCCCAGAAAACCCTACGAAGAATTCGACCAATGGACTCTGACACTCCTACTGTATGATGTTGATAATGTCATGGAATCTCTCCAAGAGGCATGTCTGGAATATCTACTACCAAAACCTCTAGGTTTTGTTCTACCACTTCATAATCCTCGGCGTCCCATCATGGCACTGGCGCCACCTCTCCTCGCTGTTGAATGGGAGAATTACCAGGAGGTCGGTAAGGTCCCACATCTGTGTCATCAACAATGAATTTTGTATTTAGTCCTTGAACGAACATATAAAAAACATTTACATATGATAAAATTCACAAAAACATTTAAAAAAGAAAAAAATGTGTACTTCTTACCAAGTTCCCCCCACTGAGAACCCTCGGGAAGGAACAAGTCCGGATCTCCTAAAAAATCCAACCCGGCATAAGCATAATCGTCGACCATCAACATCTATGGTCGCAACCAGTCGAAGAAGGTATCATCATATTTGATAATTGGTCCCGCTATGTGTCGGGCCATGAGCTGACACCATCTCATCATTCTTGGATCTTTTGGGGCCGGTAAATCCCACTCAACCTGTAGTCTTAGTAACAGAACCCTCTCGAGAAAGAAGGACACCAACAAAGACCCATAACCAAACTTCTTTAGGTTGCCTCACCTGCATTTGGTCAACTTCCTTTTCATGCTACGAAGCACTGCATCTGCCCAGTTAAAAACCCAAGGCTCAGTACACTCTATGGCATACTGAAAGTAGCTCTGAAGATCCATGTGAGGAGAAGAGCTCCTAGACATACGAGCAATGGTGAACAAAATAGTGCGGAGGGTCAAATCCTGCACTCCCCAAATAGCTACTTTCCCTTTGCTCCTCTCTACCTCTGGAACACAGTGCAAGCGACAGTACTCACTTATGGGCATCCCACCACCTCTGCTACCAGTCAGGTTCACATGGTACCCACGTCGTGACAGTCCTTTCAATAAGTAAATGTCCTCGATATACAAGGACAATGTGTGGACCCCTATGTGGAATACTTGCTAATCGGGATCCCACATATGCACAAGGTACTCCAATAACCTAACTTGGGCCCTCATGCTCGGGATACGGAAGTACTTCAGAAGACCACAGTTTCTCAAAGCGGCAATGGTGGGCGGATGATTTATGACAATGGCATTATATTCTTTGTGCTCCCTTTCATGCCATTCCAAAACCATTGTGATTTCCAAATACCTGCATAAGAAGCACAAGAAGAAGATTAATCAATCTATTCAACATTTGGTATCGTTTCATTGAGAATTTTTTTTTTTTAAAATTACACTTTGCAGTTCTCACAGGTTCCCTTTAGGCACAGTGTGAGGTTCTCGCAGGTGCCTTTAGGCTCACCTGCAAGAATGACCCATTCTCGCAGGTCCCGTGTAGTTCACCTGCAAGAATGACCCATTCTCGCAGTTCCCGTGTAGATCACCTACGAGAATGGCTAAGCACCATAATAACCCCCAAAACAAACTCAAAATGGTGGTTTTTTCCAATGAAAATGAAAAATTAAACCATGAAAAAGTAGAGGAAAAAGAGCCTACCTCACTATCACTGATGGTTCGTCAAATGGATGCTCGTAACTCCCGCAATCTGACGCCGAATTTCAAGGGTAAAAGAGGGGTTTTGGGGCTCAAATAGTGGTAAAGTTAAAATGATATGGTAAAAAGAGTTTTTACTTCTTTATATTTTCTTTTACCATGTTATTGAATTTTTATAATTATTTATTTATTAAAACCTAATCCCTAATGCCCTTTTGAGTGCAACTTTTGCAGGCATAATGACTTCGATGTTCATATATAGGGATGCAGACATATTTTTTCTTCTTCATTGTATGTTTTGATTGTTTTTTATGGTTTTTGTATAAAACCTCGAGCTTGGTCTTTGTCCATTATCACGCTCAAAAATACATGAGAACATGATTGAGCACACTTTTATCACTTTTTCGGGCTCAACAAGGTTATACGAAAAAGGAACCCCCCTGGAGTCCTCTTTAAGCTCTTTTCAAACTCTCTAAACATGAAAAGATAGCCGAGCGACCTTGCTATTTTCACGCTCGATAAATTATTTGAAGAAAGCATCTGGTGGGCGATAAGTTATCTCTTTTTTGGTCTCATCAGACTATTTTATGAAAAAGGAACTGAGAGAGTTCTCTTTTAAGTGTTTTTCCAGACTCTATAATCATGAAAAACCTTCGAGTTTTATATCTTTGGACTCGTTAAACAAACATCGACAAACCCATAATGGGACCGAACCACTCCTTCCTAGGGTTCGTTAAACATACTCCGAAGGATTTATCTGAAGGATAGGCTTATATCAACAAGCATATGTTATCCTCCTCAAGCTTGCATAAAAATAAAGAGGTACTTGCCAGAAATTGTGGGGGAAAATTTGGGAGAAGGATATGTTCTTATCTTCATATTGATTGGTAGTAAGTGTCGCTCTTGAACATGACACCCCCTAGTCATTATTTGAAGTCGTTTTGGGAAATCCATTTGTCTCTCATTCTATTTTCTACAAGGTCATACCCTGTGTCGTCTCTGAGTCAATGCTGCCAAATCATTGGTCGTTTCATTCATATGTTCAAGAGAAGTTCATCTGAAACCTCTATTGAGTCGACCATCTACAGTTGTCCATTCTCTCTATGTCATCCTTCCCTGTGTCTAGTCCAACTTACATCATACTCTGTTTCACTATCAAAATCTATTACTCATTTCATTTCATTGATGGGGGATATATCAAGGCCCTCCTGTGATGATTTTTGTTCTGTCGACTTCAGCTCATTATCTAGAATCAAGACTTAGAAATTTTTCGGTACCTTGGAACCTACATGCCTCAATGGAAGGTTTCCTCGCTTTTGACAGTGGGTTTACATTATTGACCCCTGATCGAAATATTCCGTTGGATGTTTGACCTCAAATCATTCATTCACATTCAAAGGATTGTACTAGAGTACCTTGGGAGTCATTGACATTAATGGTGATTTCCCTCGCACTTGTTAACGGTTTCATCAATGACCGGTAATCAAGTGGTTTNTTTTTCGGGCTCAACAAGGTTATACGAAAAAGGAACCCCCCTGGAGTCCTCTTTAATCTCTTTTCAAACTCTCTAAACATGAAAAGATAGCCGAGCGACCTTGCTATTTTCACGCGCGATAAAGTATTTGAAGAAAGCATCTGGTGGGCGATAAGTTATCTCTTTTTTGGTCTCATAAGACTATTTTATGAAAAAGGAACTGAGAGAGTTCTCTTTTAAGTGTTTTTCCAGACTCTATAATCATGAAAAACCTTCGAGTTTTCTATCTTTGGACTCGTTAAACAAACATCGACAGACCCATAATGGGACCGAACCACTCCTTCCTAGGGTTCGTTAAACATACTCCGAAGGACTTATCTGAAGGATAGGCTTATATCAACAAGCATATGTTATCCTCCTCAAGCTTGCATAAAAATAAAGAGGTACTTGCCAGAAATTGTGGGGGAAAATTTGGGAGAAGGATATGTTCTTATCTTCATATTGATTGGTAGTAAGTGTTGCTCTTGAACATGACACCCCCTAGTCATTATTTGAAGTCAGTTTGGGAAATCCATTTGTCTCTCATTCTATTTTCTACAAGGTCATACCCTGTGTCATCTCTGAGTCAATGCTTCCAAATCATTGGTCGTGTCATTCATATGTTCAAGAGAAGTTCATCTGAAACCTCTATTGAGTCGACCATCTACAGTTGTCCATTCTCTCTATGTCAGCCTTCCCTGTGTCCAGTTCAACTTACATCATACTCTGTTTCACCTTCAAAATCTATTACTCATTTCATTTCATTGATGGGGGATATATCAAGGCCCTCCTGTGATGAGTTTTGTTCTGTTGACTTCAGCTCATTATCTAGAATCAAGACTTAGAAATTTTTCGGTACCTTGGAACCTGCATGCCTCAATGGAAGGTTTCCTCGCTTTTGACAGTGGGTTTACATTATTGACCCCTGATCAAAATATTCCATTGGATGTTTGACCTCAACTCATTCATTCACATTCAAAGGATTGTACTAGAGTACCTTGGGAGTCATTGACATTAATGGTGATTTCCCTCGCACTTGTTAATGGTTTCATCAATGACCGGTAATCAAGTGGTTTCTGCCATGTTTGACTTCAACACATGTAATCACATGGTTAGATTTGTACTTTTGGGCAATGAGATTGAAGACCCTGGATATCATCTCTTTTTCCAGGTTGTGATGGAATATGTATAATTTGCGACACATAGATCCACTTTGTATGTCTCGTAGCTATGTCGTCTTAATTTGAATTTTCTCGCATAGATCCATAGTGTATTCCTGGTGGCTATGCTATATTTTGACGGCATGGATCCACAGTGTATGATTGGTGGCCATGAATTATGTCTATAATGTCATCCATATGTGAGTTGAGTATGGGAATGCCTACCTCAGAATTAATATATATGATATTCTACAGATGCTTGGTTGTTCGCAGGTTTCCAATTAGGTGAGNAAGGTTAAGCAAGATTCATTGGAGAATCGATGAAAGAATTGTGTGAAGGACCTAGCTTGAACAAGAGCTTGGAGACTCTAGCAAGTCTATCAAGAGGGATTTGATCTTCTTCATACAAAGATCGAGCAAGTGTGTGTGTTGGAGCCAAGAGCCACCGAAAGGAAGCTTGTGACATCAAGGTGATCAAGTTGTATCTTATACTTTCGATTAATATGATACAGTGGCATGTCCTTTTTCCATAAAGTCATTCTTACTTTATTGTGTAATTCTTTGATCATACACATAAGTTGACAGTTGAATATATTTTTCTATATTCACTTTGGTTGGTTTGTGTTGTCTTGGTCTTGAACTCATGAGAGCACCGGAGAAAAGCGGGAGCAACAAAGACCCTAGGAAGTGATACAAAGGTATGTTACTTTTTCCTCCCTACTAGCTAATTGAATGGTCATAACTTAGGGAAAGAGTCATGTCCTGTCCTGTTTTTTTCTAGATCCAGGTGGATCTAGGGAGATTTGTTAGTGTCTGCACCTACCGATTAGTCTGATAACACTTACCCACTATATCTCTCTACATCTCTCACTCTCCCTCTCCCTCTCCCTCTCTCTACCACTCTCTCCCTCTCTCTCTCTCTCCCTCTCCCTCTCCCTCTCTCTACCACTCTCTCCCTTTCCCTCTCTCTC
>JZKD02S0373863.1:0-18599 GCA_000966675.3 Picea glauca | reverse complement strand
CCAGAGTATTGGTTTTGTCAAGAGTGATGCAGACTCAAATCTGTATCTTCTCATGAGCAAAGGTGATGTTCTCATTCTTGTACTTTATGTTGATGATTTATTTCTCACTGGAGCAGAAACTTTGATTGCAAGTTGCAAGTAGGACTTGGTTAAAGAATTTGAGATGAAAGACTTGGGTCTAATGCATTATTTTCTTGGCTTATAAGTTTGACAACGAGAGGGTGAAATTTTCCTTAGTCAAGGAAAATATACAGTTGATATTCTCAAAAGATTTGGGATGGAGGACTGTAAACCCATGGCCACTCCTATGATTACTAATCTTAAGAAGCTAAACACCTCTGAGTCAGAGAAGGTGCATCCTACCATCTACAGACAATTGATTGGGTGTTTAATGTATTTAACTAACACCGGGCCTGATATCTGTTTTGCTGTCAACACTCTCAGTCAACACATGGTAGACCCAATGAGAGTGCATTGAATTGCAACAAAACACATCTTGAGATATCTGAAAGGAACCATAGAATATGGGCTTAAGTATATTCAGGGGGATCAAGTGAGACTAGTAGGGTATTTAGATTCAGATTGGGTTGGAAGCACAGTTGATAGGAGAAGTACTTCTGGGTGCTGCTTCAACTTGGTTTCAGGCATAATCTCCCGATACAACAGAAAGCAAAGATCAATAGCCCTCAGTTCAGCAGAAGCCGAGTACATGGCAACCAACCAAGCAAGTTGTGAAGCCCTTTGGCTGCGAAAGATTCTTGTAGAGTTGTTTGATGCAGAGTTGAGTCCTACCATAATATACTGTGACAATCAGACTTGTATCAAACTCTCAGAGAATCTAGTATTTCATGGTAGTTCCAAACACATTGAAATCATGTATCACTTCATTAGGGACAGAGTACAAAAAGGGGCAGTAAAGCTTGAGTACGTCTCTACAAATGAGCAAGTTGCAGATATCTTTACGAAAGGATTGCCTAAGGGAAAATTTGAGTACTTCAGGGAGAAGTTGGGAGTAATAGAGAACACTTTCCTCCCTAAGAGGGAGTGTTAGAATTCCTAGAGTGAGGATAAGTTCTCCATAGAGTAAGGACACAAAAAGTGAAGTCAAGTTATCTCAATGTAAGATTAAGTCCCAACCATTGATCTAGATCAAGATCTGATGGCTAGGATTGTTTTGATGGTACTCACATGGATTGCCATAGGATTTAAAAGGGGGGCGAGTCAATGCATTCCATATATATGCAAGAGAAAGAACTTGAGCCAGATAGTAGCTAGGCTGGTTGAGTTAAAGGGAACGAGGCCATACCTTTGTACGACGCTGTACAGTCAAGCACCCAGGTACATGATATGGCCGAGCTAGGGCCAAGTAGATCGAGTTGAGCTGTGGGTTAGAAGGGCCGAGTCCGGGTCAGATTCCTCTAATGGAGATAGGGACTGTCATGCTGATTGAAGAGACCCGATACAAAGCAATTTCGTACAACATAAATCGTACCAGATTGTACCAGAAGCCATACAACTTAGGGCTATAAGATATCTTTGCTTGTGTAATATATTTCACAGAAATAAATAGAGGAGAAACTTGCTGTTGCTTGTGTTGGGTGGTTGTTCTCTTGCATAACCAAAGATTTGTGAGCTTTTATTTTATTTTATATATATATATATATATATATATATATATATATATATATATATATATATTTCCACATTATGGGGGTAGTCATCTTATGTGGCATTGACATCTTCTAGATGCCGCGATTGTTGAGGGGCCTTGGCATAGGATGCAGAGCTATCTTGAGGAGGAATGCTAAGTACTAAGGGGAAGGTTGCTTAGCCCTAGGAGAATCAGGACCACATGGAACAAAGGTGGAGGTAGAGCGCTTGGCTTGAGGGAGTTTTGCTTGGAGGGCACTCCACTGGAGGTTGCTTGTGGACCTAGTTATGTAAAAATTTCCAACCCTAGACGACTAATGTCCTTATGATCTCAATTAAATAAAGAAATTGTTGAATTTAATTAACTAGAAATTAACTTCAGACCATAGCATCAATCATAGAATCGTTGGAAAAGTAATTAGCGGAAGCATTAAACACATACACACTCCTTTCAAAATAGACTTTTCATTCCTTCAACAAAGCTTACAAGGAAACCTCCACAGTCTCCTACAAACTAGAAACTACACGATTATCACCCTAAACAAGGTGTACGACTTGCCTAAGAAACATGAAAACAACAAAACCTGCTGATTTGGCCTTGTTGTATAGCTTTTTTGTATGACTGTATGGAACTGTACTGTACAATTGTATGAATTTTTGTACGATTGTACGAAATTGTATGGATCTGCCTTGTACGCTTGCTGCTATACGATTTATCCTCCTTCCTGAACCGATCTTCTCTCTCTCTTTCTCCTAGTGACTCAACCTTGTCCGACTATGTGTTTGAACCCTCTATCTTGACCTGTCTTTATACTCTTAGTTGAAACCCTAATCTCTTAGTGTGATCTATGGTTGAGATTAATTCCTAGTCTAAGTCATCAATGCATGAAATACACTTTATTAGACTCAACTAAATATAAGACTTTTCACTTTTTAATAAAGAGAATTATAAAATAGAATAGTTTTTCCAAAATAACTCGAACCATTTCCAACACGTTCACATTGAACCTATGCGGAAGTTCTTGTTCGAGTTATATTTCTCAACACTCCGTCTTAGCGAGGAAGGAATTCTGCACCAATCCAATTTTGTCTCTGAATGCTTCAAACTTCCCTTTTGCCAAGGGCTTGGTCAGAATATCAGTTACCTCCTGATCTATGGGAATATACTGGAGCTTCACCGCTCCCTTTTGAATCCCGTCTCGTATGAAGTGATTTCTGATCTCTATGTGCTTGGACTTGTCATGAAACATTGGATTCTCAAAGAGTTTGGTACTACTTTGATTATCATAGTAAATGTTTGTGGGTTCCAACTCTCGATCAAACAATCCTGCAAGTAAATTGCGAAGCCAGATGGCCTCACAGCTAGTAGTACTAGCTGCCATGTATTTTGCCTCTGTTGAGCTAACTGCCACAAAAGTCTAATTTCTATTGAACTAGGATATCATCGATGATCCCAAGCTAAAGCAACACCTCGAGGTGCTCTTCTTGTCCGTTGCACTATTTTCCTAATCTGAGTCAGAATACCCTTGCAACTTCACTTCACCATCTCCAAGATATCTCAGACCATACTCCACTGTGCCCCTCAAATATTTGATCTCTATGTGCTTGGACTTGTCATGAAACACTGGATTCTCAGAGAGTTTGATACAACTTTGATTATCATAGTAAATGACTGTGGGTTCCAACTCTTGATCAAGCAATCCTGCAAGTAACTTGCGAAGCTAGATGGCCTCACAACTAGTAGTACTAGCTGCCATGTATTCTGCCTCTGTTGAGCTAAGTGCCATGAAAGTCTAATTCTTGTTGAATTAGGATATCATCGTTGATCCCAAGCTAAAGCAACACCTTGTGGTGCTCTTCTTGTTTGTTGCACTGCTTTCCCAATCTGAGTTAGAATACCCTTGCAACTTCACTTCACCATCTCCAAGATATCTCAGACCATACTCCATTGTGCCCCTCAAATACTTGAGCACATGTTTCGTTGCTACCGGATGCTTTTGCCTTGGCTCCAACATGAACCGACTCAAGGTGTTATCTACAAAACATGTATCTGGCTTGGTGTTGATTAAATACATCAAGGAACCTATCAACTACTTGAACAACGTGGGATCCACCAACTTTGAATTTGAGGCTGTCACCTTCTTCAGATTAGTGATCATGGGTGTGGCCATAGGTTTGCCGTCCTCCATCCAAAATCTCTTCAGGATCTCAATTGCATACTTACCCTGCCCAAGGAAAATCTCCCATGGTCTCTAGCAAACCTCCAAACCCAAGAAGTAATGCATCATGTCTATGTCCTTCATCTCGAACTCAGCTGCCATGTTTGCTTTGCACCCTACAATGAGCTTCTTTGCACTTGTCAGAAACAAGTCATCTACAGAACACCAAAATGCGTAGATCAATCTCAATAAAGATGTAATATAAGTTAGAATTTGCTTCGCTTTTAGTGAAGTCCATACTCTACAGATATCCATTGATCCTGGAATGCCATGCTCTTGGTGCTCACTTGGGTCCATACAAGGCTTTCTTAAGCTGACAAACATGGGACTCCTTCCCATTTACCTCAAAGCCCTGAGATTGCTCTATCTACACTTCTTCCTCAATGACCCCATTAAGGAAAGTTGTCTTCAATATATCCTCCATCCCATAAATGAAACTAAGGACATAACTGCTCTAATGGAAGTGTACCCGACAATTGGAGCAAATGTCTCCACATAGTTCACTCCCATTTTCCGGGAGAACCCTCTCGCCACGAATCTCTCTTTGAACTTCCCAATGCTGCCATCTGCTACATGATTGATCTTTTAGAGCCACTTGGAACTCACAATTGACTTCCCCTTCGGTCTTGGCACTATGTCCTGAACATCATTCTTCATGATGGAGGTGTATTCCTCCACCATGGCATCCCACCATACTTGTTGGTCTACTGCCTCTTGAAAGATGGAAGGCTTGAAATCTAGAATGTTGCTCATCAATGCCATGTATCTTGGAAACTTCTTTAGAGGTCCGCTCTCTCTAAATGTGCTCCTAGGAGTCTCAACATACTCCTGAGAATCCCTCAATGTCTGAGTGAACCATTGAGGTCTCTTGACAGAAGTGGAAGGGGCTACTGTCTCCTCCTCTTCACCTAAGGCTACCGTACTACTTTGGAAATCACTAGTGACCTTAGCTCAACCTTCGGAGCTTCCTGCTTCTCATCCGTCGTCATTGGAATAGGCTCATGGGACTTCTTGGATGCAAAGTCTTCCTCAAACTTAACATCGTTGTTCACTACTATCTTCCTCTACTCTGGAATGTAAACCCTGTAAGCCTTTGAAGTCTCATTGTAAGATACAAATAAACCCTTCTTGTTGGAGGGCTCCAACTTGGTCCTCTTTTCTACCGGTACATGGATATAAACTAGACAACCAAAGATGTGAAAATGACTCACCTTTGGCTTCACACTAGCGAATGCCTCCTTTGGTGTCTTGTCCTCCAAGATCCTGTGAAGACACTTGTTCTAGATGTACACTGCTATGTTGCATGCCTTTTCCCAAAGAAACATCGACATATCCTGGCCATGTATCATGGCCTTAGCAACCCCTATGGATCAATTCTTCTGCTCTGCAACCCCATTCTAGTTTGGGTTGTATGGAACAATTGGCTCCCTCTTGAATCTTGCCTCCATGCAAAAACCCTCGAACTTCTTGGAGGTATACGATTGTTCGATCTCAAGGCTTTGATCTTCTTCCCTTGCTGGTTTTCAATTAGAGCTTTGAACTCCTAAAACTCGCTAAAGACCTCATCCTTGGTCTTTAAGAAGTAGATCCAAGCCTTGTGAGAGAATTCATCAATAAAGGAAACATTGTACATGCTTCCTATAATTGATGCTACTAACATCGGTCCACAAACATTTGAATGTACTACTAGGTCTAGAATCTCCTTAGACCTATGCTCGCTACTTGGGAAAGCAGCCTTGACATGTTTGCCAAACGCGTACCCTCTGCATACACCATGCTGCTCAACAGTGAACTTTGGAAGACCTGTGACTATCTCCCTTAGAATAGGCAATGCCCTATGATGCAAGTGCCCCATCCTCTTGTGCCACAACTCACACAAGCTATCATTGTTATGCACCAGGGCTTGAACATGTTCACCCTACAACTTGTACATATTACCTTCACTAACCCCTATTACCTGAGTTGTATCTAGGCTAGATTCCTTTGGTCTAATAAGGAATTGCTGGTTCCTAAACTCAACTGGGAAGCCCTTATCCTCCATAACCGAAACTGAAAGCAAGTTCTTCTTGAGACTTGGTACAAACAAGACATCGTCAAAATCTAAAGAGTTACCTAACTTGAGTTGGAAGGGAATAGTACCAACTCCTGCTACTGGGTACTTGGCATCATCACCAAGCCCAACTTGTACTCTCAAGTCTTGGTTCTTTAGACTAGAAAATAACTGCTCGATTGATGTTATATGTCGAGATGCTCCACTGTCCACATAACACACATTCCTTGAAACTTTGTTGGTAGAAAGGCAAGATACCAATGAGAAGTCCTTCTCGAATTGGCAGCAAACTCGTTCAACTGAGTTTTTGTAGAGGTTGATACTTGCTTCCCTTTACCTTTTTTCTTTGGACATTGTGATGCATAATGATCGTGCTTCTGACAAACGAAGCACTTGATTTTACTCAAGTCCCTCTTTTCTGGTTGTGAAGTTTACTCCTCACTCTTTCCCTTACCCTTGTTGGGTCCTTTACCTCTACCCTTATTTGATTGACCAAATAGAGCTAGGCTCTCATCACTACCCTTCTTGTTGGCCTTTGACTTCATCCGAGTATCCTCCTAGATATAGTCATCCCACAACCTCTCAAGGTTAGGAAGGTTCTCCTGAGCACAAATACCTTTGACAAATGGTTCCCATGAAGTTGAGAATCCATTCAGTGCCATGTTCACTAGCTCTTCATTTGCAACCTTCTCCCCAATTGTTGCAAGCTGATCACGAACTTGTGTGACCTTCATAAGGTAATTGGTGGCCGAGTTTGATCTGGTCATCTCTATGGATTTGAGTTTGTTCTGCAAGATCATTTTCCTGTTTATATTCTCACTCTAGTAGAGACTTACCAGGGCATCAAACATCTCCTTCGCCGTCTTCTTTTGGGATATATGAGGGATCATATGATCCTTTATGGCATTCATGATCATTTTCTTGGCCTTCACTTCCCTCTTCTTGTGAGTTTCCAAATGCTACGGATTTGTAGGTGAAGGCACAACGCCCTTGACAACATCTCAGAGATCATTCTCTTCTAGTAAGAGTGTAACTCTCACCTTCCATGATAATAAATTTGAGGCACCATCCAATATGTCCTCAAACCTGAGGCTAGCTGATGCCATCTCTGAGATCCACTGCAAAAACAACCACATTTGGAAAAAAAAACTTTAAACCCTCTAATTGCTGGTCCTTCTTTACGATAGTTGATTTACTGTTGCAATTCCTTAAGAATTTCAATCAGAGAAGTTCGCTTTGATACCATGTAAAAATTTCCAACCCTAGATGACTAATGTCCTTATGATCTCAATTAAACAAATAAATTGCTGAGTTTAATTAACCAAAAATTAACTTCGGACCATAGCATCAATCACACAGTAGCTGGAAAAGTAAATAGTGGAAGCATTGAACACATGCACACAAATTTCTCCTTCAAAACACACAACTTTCTCCTTCAAAACCAACTTTTTATTCCTTCGACAAAGTTTACAAGGAAACTTCCATTGTCTACTACAAATCGACCACTGCACGGTTATCACCATGAACAAGGTGTATGGCCTGCCTGAGAAATAGGAAAAACAACAAAACCTATTGATCTGGCCTTGCTGTACGACTTGTCCGTATGACTGTATGACTTGTTTGTATGACTGTACATAACTGTTCTGTACGATAGTACAAAATTGTTTGGTACAACTGTATGGAATTGTTGTATGACTGATCCTCCTCTCTCTCTCTCTGTTGTAGTCGCTCAACCTTGTCCAAGCATGTGTTTGAACCCTCTATCTTGACTTGTCTTTATACTTTTAGCTGAAACCCTAATCTCTCAGTGAAATCTACGGTTTAGATTAATTCCTAGTCTAAGTCGTAAATGCATGAAATAAAATTTATTAGACTCAACAACTAAATATAAGACTTTTCACTTTTTACTAAAGTGAATTACAAAATATAATTACTTTTCGAAAATAACTTGAACCACTTCTAGAATGTTCACACTAAATTTATGCAGAAGTTCTTGTCTGAGCTATATTTCTCAACAAGTTACACATGTAGAGGAGTGTTGACCTTGGGAGCCTATCTATTGGAGGATTCGGCCTTGTGATGAGAAACAATTGACAAGTGGAGGCTTATCTTGGAAAGCGTTCTGCTTGGGAGGTGGTGCCCAACCACCTAGCAATGTGTACCCACTTGGTAGAGGAGTGCTCCACTTGTGGACCTAATCTATTGACTTTGAGTAGGTTGTTGTGGACCTAGTCTATTGACTTTGAGTAGGTTGTTGTGGACCTAGTCAACTTTTCTATTATTGGTTCCCCTCACCTATCTTATATAAAGGGAGGAGAGTGCCTTTGTTACAATGAATTATTCAAGCATGTACCTGTAATCTTGATGTACCTGTCTTGAAGTCTTTGTGCTTGTGTGATACAAGAGTTGGAAGACTTAGGGTTTGTATGAAGTAAACCCTAGAGAAGACTTGGAGTTCTAGTGTTTGTCTTAAGGTCTTGGTTTGAGCTAGACCCAGGGTTTGTGGGATGAAACCCTAGAGCAAGATTTGTAACGCTAGGGAGGAGAGAGCCTTTGTTACAACAAACTATTCAAGTATGTACTTGTAATCTTGATGCACTTGTCTTTGTGCTTGTGTGATATAAGAGTTGGAAAACATAGGGTTTGTGTGAAGTAAACCCTAGAGAAGACTTGGAGCACTAGGGTTTGTATTGAAGTCTTGGTGTGAGCTAGACTTATGGTTTGTGGGATGAAACCCTAGAGCAATATATGTAGAGTTTGGATGCAAGTGGAGTTTGTGTGATGCATATTTGGTGAATCTCCTTGATAGCTTGTGGAATGCAAGTGGGAGATCCAAGGGTGAATTTGTTGGTGTTGATGCTAGCTTGTTGTGGAGCCTTAGGTGTGGCTAGCCGCTAGATAGCTTGGTGGGATGCCTTGCCAGGCCTTTGTATTGCTGGTTAGGGTTCACTGTTGATGGTGGATGCTTGGTTAGGATTTGGGAAGCAATTGGAGAGCCCTTGCTTGGGATGAGCTGAAGGGACTTGTTGTACCAGCTTGGGATGAGTAGAGGTATTGTACTTGATCTTCATTGTAATATATGAAGTGTATTATTGCTGTCCTAGATTAATATATTGCAGATCTGAAAAATCAGACTTTGGTTTCTAGTTGTTATGGGTAGTTTCATGGCTGTTTTAATGAGCTGATTTGTTGGGACAGTTGGGTTGAAATGTTATTGTGTTTTAGCATGCCTAGATGGAATTAGAAATCAGATTTAGCGCTGTTATAAATCTGTGATCTGTGTGTTGGTTGAGATTGTGCCCTAAGGGCTGTGATATTCATCTCTCCTTAAAGTACTTTTGCGGTGTCTATCTTTTTGAACTTGCCTAGTGAAAAGGCTGAACAGAATTGAAGTATTTGCTGCTGTATAAATATTTCAGATTTAAACATAATGTTGAAAGTTCTATGAAATTGATCCGGGGAACCTCAAATAAATGAGGTGAAATTTTGCAGTGTTTTAACGAGCAGATTTAAAAAAATCTCCACAAATCCAATGCCGAGGAATTACTAGTGGTATTAATGAAGTTAGTTATACATCTCCTGGGCAATACCGGGTGGTGGTGCTGACACCGAGTGGGTCTGACCCTTCTCCGAGTTCTTGTCACAACACAATCTGATATCTGTGTGGGACACAATGAGGAGCAGTATACCTCAATCCTGTCCATCACCTGGTCTGTCCCTTTGCTTTATAATGAAATTAAGTAGATGCTAATTTCTGGTAGGCAGAGCTCTCTAGCTGACTGAAGCTCATTCTAGCTGACTGAAGCTCATGTCTTTTAGAGTAGATGCATCTGCCAAAGTAATTATTGTAGATATAAAGTGGTATGTACAGATGAACTGATTTTGCAGGAGCAAAGAGACATCCTATGATCCACAAGCACCTAGACGAAGCCAATTTGTCTATTCAAAACAAGATTTCTATCTTGACTGGATGAAGATAGGTTCTAACAGTAGCAGTAGCTAAACTATTTCCAAGTTCAGATTATCGGTTTTCATAGTTTGGTTGTTTTTATTTGTATATGACTTGTCACTTTGTATTATGGATTCAGATTGCTTAAAAGATTGGATTTTCCGGACATGAAGTTTAGTCTCTACTTCATGGGGTATGAGGTAAAGTATGATCCCATATTTCTATGATTCTTTGAGAACATCTGGATTCTGTGATCAGATAATATGCACATTTCCATCTTCCAATTTCTAAAGAACGTTCGCTGAGTAGTGATTTTGCACTGGCCCGATAATGTTAGTTTTCTGAACAGGATACTGATGCTGCCCCTGCAGATCCAGCAGAGCGTACTGTCTGGACCTTTCAGAAAGTTGTTATTGAGCTTACACAGTAAATTTGATAGACTCATTTGATTGATTTAGGTTTAATTATGTATAGCTTGGTGTTTTAAGATAGTAAAGTGTGCAGTAGAATCTAGATGGTTATGTAACACACCATTGCACTTAGAGAGTAAGGTAATTGGACCTGTTGTCTGGCTTAATAGCTTCTTTTGATTTAATTGGCTTGCAGTAACTGGGGAACTGAATCTGATCCTGACTTTAAAGGCTATCATAACGGAAACAGTGAACCACGTGGTTTTGGTAACAGACTTTTACCAACCATTTTTATCAAGTTATTGATGTTTTTCCAAATACAGAAAATGATAGTTTTTTAAGAAGTCTCTTGTTCAATGTCAGTTTTAAACGAAATTCATCATCGGCTTCAAAGCTAACTCTATTGTTTAATTCCAAGATCGAAACGAGAGAAGGCATTCATTCTCGTTGGTTGATTGTTCTAAACTATGTTTTAGATATACCATCTCGTGTTCAATATCAGTATTAAACTGGAAAGCTAGTTATTCATCAGGGGCTTCAAAGCTGACTGTATTACTTAATTCCAGGATAGAAATGAGAGAAGGCATTCATTGTCATTGGTTGATTGTTTGAAACTATGTTTTACATATACCATTTCTTGTTCATTTGCTTGCAGGGCATTTTGGCATTACTGTAGATGATACGTACAAAGCCTGTGAAAGGTTTGCAAAACTTGGAGTTGAGTTTGTCAAAAAGCCAGATGATGGTATGTGTCCTTTTTGGTTTTAGAAGAAAGAGCAAAATGGCATGAAATAATCTCAGTTTGACATTTGAGCTATGCATGCTCACTACAAACTGTAATATTTTCACGATAATAAATGACTTTGAAGTTTGAACAGTTTTAATAGTGACGATTACTTATGGTTCCTATATTATTACAATTCAATAGAACCTCCTACCACCAATAACTTTAGTAGGGTGTTTTGTAAAGCTTTCCCTAACTTTCATGGGTTATTTCATAATATGTTAAATGAAACAGTGATTTTTCTCCTACATGGCTTTCCTTGTTAGTAGAAAGGTTGGTAAAGGCTAGCTTCATTTTGATCTAATTTTTGGTTCTTTTCAGCTAAAGGTTGATAAACTTCCATTAAATTTTTAGTTAGTGGCAGATGATGTTTTTAATGGCAGAGTAAGAAGTATATCCAGTGCCTCTTTGTGGCAAGGGAACAAATTTGAAAGTTACAAAAAATTCAAAATTCGAAAGGAAATTACTTTTGAAGATATAGTGTTGAAATCAATTGGTGGGTAACCACAGGAATGGGCAACACGGAAATAACTCACACATCAAAGAGGGAAACATCCACAGAGCAACGGAAAAGCTGTATTACTACTCAAGAAATAATGGCCACATGCAGTGCACTATTCTCTGTCATACAATGTCACGCTGGTCTCTGGCCATCATTGACAAATGACTCTCTATAATCTTTAAATAGAGATCATGGACCAATGAATTGAAAACATGCGGATCAAGTGTTGTGCATACCAAGAATAGGACTGTCAGATCATCCATGCACAAGATAGAATAGTGACCATTGGATGAAAAAGTACAAAAACATACTAGAAAACACACATGATTAGTACATTAGACCAAATTTGTTTTAGCCTTTAGGTAACCTCCTGATGTCAAACATCCTATCATACTTGGGATAGGATGAAGGATTTAGATAGCGACAAAAGGAGAAGGAAGGAGGCATTGCACCTATTCCGCCTTGATGACTACTTCGTTCACATCTAACATAAACCAAGGATGTAAAAGGATGCCTTGTTAAGGGCTTATTGTGTAGGACACTGATGCTGAAGGAAGGAGGCATTGCACCTATTCCCCCTTGATGACTACTTCCTTCACATCTAACATAAACCAAGGATGTAAAATGATGCCTTGTTAAGGGCTTATTGTGTAGGACACTGATGCTGAACTGGATGCTAAGCAAGTTGGAGAAGAACAATGTCCAGAAGATGATAATTCTGAAGTTGAAAGGATTAAAAAAAGCTGCGTAAGAGTGTTAAAGATCCATAAGAGTGCTCCAAGCAAACCCAGAAGCTGTGCTCCAAACAACTCATGTGCTTAGATGACATCACATTGCAAAAGGCACATGTACAAATGAGACAAAGGTGCTTCCATCATAATTGAAAAAACTGAAGTTGAAAAGAACAAGGCAGATGAACTAAAAGGCAAAAATTTGTTGATGATCCACAAAGATGCTTCAAGGAACCCAAGAATCCTGTAGAAGATGAAAGTGATCTGACAAAGCTGTTGGCAAGTGTCAAAGGTCAAACAGTGCTTCAAGGAATCAAAGAACACAGACCTGCCTCTTGGAAAAGAGCAAAAAAAACTCAAGTGCTCCCAATAACACATAAGCCAAAATGCATGCATAGAAGGAAGCAACACAAATCTGCCATTATAACATTTTGGAGTTGAATGTGATTCGATAAAGTTGTAGAGCAGTGTCGAAGATCAACAACAATGCTTGAATGAATGTGTTGAAGTTGAAGAAAATTTGTTGCAGAGGCACAAAATGACAAAACATTGACAACGATCAAGGCTCCAAGCATAGAGTGCTGTCAACATAAAAAGGCTGGAAGAGATGGCTGATGTGAAATTATCAGATGTAGATGCATGAACATTAAAAAGGTGAAAATCTGACAATGATCATATAAAGCTAAAAAGATCGGATGCAGATGCATGAAAAGGAAAAGATTAGACAATGATCAACACAAGTTCTCTAGGAAGAGGTGCTAGCGTTAAAAGGGCTAGACAAGGTGCTACATGAAAAAGAAGCAGACACTGAAGTTGCCGTGATGGCTAAAGTGCTTGTAAAACAAAATAGCATAAACTTATATGCAGACACTGTAAATTTCAGATCCAAATAACTGGACTGAAAACACACATTTACAGAATAATAACATGAACAACCACACAAAAGATTAACAAAGCAATTATTTGGAAATCCCTCTCCTCTGGGAAAAACCTTATTCAAATACTTTATTCTGAAATACAAGTAGGAAAAACAACTATACTGACAAAAGAGAGCTGTACAGACTGTACGGCTCCGTACAAGTCTTAGTTTCTTTGCTGAGCCACCGTATGACTGTACAGAACTCGTGGTACAGCTCGGGTTCCTCTTCTCTCTGCTACAGGTAGTCTCACTGATCTTTGTACCAGTATATCTTCACTTTTCTGCTCTCAAACATACAGGTATGGTCCTCTTTCTTTCTTTTCCTGCTCGTACGACCCCCACTTGGCCCTAATCCGTACGATTCGTACGGTCTCTATTCAGCTTGCTGCGGGTTACTGGAAGACTTCTTGAGCTCTTTCTTAGCTCCTTTCTCCTCCTGCTTGTCTTAGCTATACTTCTCATTGCCCTTACTCGGCCTCTATGTTTGACCCTACTCGGCCCTCTTCACTGGTTTTCTCTAACCAGTCACTTGATCTCCTTGGAAGAGCCACTCTTGTTCAGTCGACTAGCTTCTCTCTTTAGATGATGTGAAATGAGGCACTCTAGGTATATTATAACCCTAGCCTCTCTCTCATTCATTTCTGGCCTTTAGATCTTCATCCCAAGATTTAGATCTGATGGTGGGGTCTTAATCAAGCATTGAGACAACTTAAGTCACATCCAATGGCTGTGACTTAATCTCATGTTGACTTAAGTGATCCCCACCAATATAATGTTGTCTAGACATAGAGTGGGCCCCTTCCACACTACTAGACACCCCTAGTGTGGAAATACCTGCCCGAGCTACATAATCTAACATTGCTGAATCTAAAGAAGATCAGATGTAGAGGCATAGAATGGCGAAACACAGATCAAGGCTCCAAGCAACAAGTGGTGCCAACATAAAAGAGTTGGAAGAAAACATCAATGCTGTCAAGATGGCTAATGTGCTGAAGCTGAAGAAGATTGGATGCAGATGTTCTAGAAGGCAAAAATTTGTCACTGATCAATGAAGGCCCTCCAAGCAGAAGAGGTGCTAGCATATAAGGCTAGACGATGTGCTTCATAAAAAGGAGAAGCAAACACCAAAACAATGCCTTTAAGTACTACAATCAACATGAGATGAACTTCTCAATATGGGTCTCAGCAAAATTAAGTATAACTTGATTAGGTACCCATTTACAATCCAAGAATGCATTACGCAATATCCTCCTGTAATGCTAAATTGAGGTGTAAATAAAATAGTGAGCATATATGACAACATTAAATCGGCCATAACAAGGTGCAACACAACGCTTGAAGTAGAGTTTGAAAAAATCACAGGCTCTAAGAAACCAAAAATACTTCCCACAAATCAGTGAAGTTGACAAGGGTTTCCATCAGTGAGCATAAGCACGAGCGATCAAGAATGGGAGTGAAAGCCCATAAACTAACTTTTAAGGAATGATCTCCAAAATATGATGGAGAAGATGACAAAGAGCATGCTGAAGCGAAAGAAGATCCAAGTCTGATGCACAAAATAGAAAATCTGTTAAAGATCAATATAAGTGCTTTAATCATGCAAACCAAAGAATCCTAGTGAATCAAAGATTGTTCTGACTAAGCTCAAGTGTCAAAGATCAACAAGAATGCATAAACAAGGAATCACTGCAATCAAAGTTGTCAAATGAAGAGATTGCATAATGATCTATCAAAAAGAGCAAATTGTGGTGAAGTCCACCGTGTGTTAAATGGTGTATCAATATTCTGAAGATGAAGTTGGAGAACTTCAGAAATTGGCATGCCAATGAGTCCATGAGCCCTGTTGTTTTTGTTATCTTTCTTGGCTTTCTTTAGGGCATACAAAGGTGCAGTATCGATACTGAAAGTAATTGTGAACAATCCCATACTTCTCAATAAATCTTCCATGGTGAGAAACGTTTAGAACTAGATAAGCATTTTGCATTCAGATTAGCCATAATCAAGAAAAAAAATCTAATGGCAATAAAAATATAATATCACTGCACCTATGCAAAGTGCATGTAAAATAACACACTTTCAAAAAAATGATACTCAGAAAGGTGCTTGAATGACCAAGATATGCTCTCTAGAAGTTACAAAAAGGAGGATTAAAGGGGTGTTTCTGAGAAAACTGAGAAAAAATAAGCACCAAACAGTGAAATCTCTAGAAATCAATTGCAATTTGCACCAATGGTATGGAAGAATACATACTCTACAAAAACTGGCATTGAAAATGGTCTTAGTATGACAAAGTTACACCCATTTAAAAATGACATTCGAAAACCAAAAGTGCAACGGATAAAATTCCTCCAAAATGATAACGTGGTAGTGTCTAGAGGGTTGTAGAAATTTTTGAAATTGAACAATTTTAGAAATTTTACCTCTTTCCTAGGGGTTTCCTCGATCTTAACCCTGTGAATTTTCAGCCTTAGGGCTCATGGACAATAATTCACTCCTTCACATAAAGAAACAACAACAACAATGGACAATAATTCACTCCTTCACAACCCCAATCACCAAGACAATCCAAGAGAAAGATACCAATCTTATGCTAGTAAGTTTCATCCCTCTAGGGCAATCTTATCATACATAAACCAGATCTGAAAAACTTAATTCTATGGCAGAAGTAAAGTCTGTCCTATTGTCTTCAATATCTATATTAAAAACCCTTAACATATTTTCCTTAACATATGTCAAATCATCAAGACATACAAGAGCTGGAAATTACAAAACCAAGAAGACAATGATTACTGAAAATCAAATCTGCAAATAGACGATTTTCGACAACTGAAAACTTCATATATAGATATATATAAATACCATAGCCTCATTTTAAGGCTAGTACAATCCTCTAGCTCTCCAAAACCCTAGGTAGGGAAAACCATGAAAAACCTTAACTCCACAAAAGATCCTCTAGAAACTAGTATCACACTAGCAAGACACTTTGGCTCCAAGCAAGACATCTCCCTTCTCTTCTTCTCCAACAAGCATAAGCTTCTTCTCCCCGAGGGTTTCTCATAAGCCCTAGTTCCTTAGTCTTCTTAGGGTAAAACCCTAACCCTAGCACATTCAAAGAATCCTCCAAGAACCCTAGTGCCCCAAGACCAAGAGAGAGAAAATACAAGGAAGAATCCACAATAGAGAAAGAGACTAAAGTGCTATTCTCCTTGCATCTCTAAAATACAAGATGGTCAAGATGATTAATGAAAGGATTCTCTCCTTCCTCTATATATATGAGAGGTGAGGGAGGCCAACAATACACAAGTAGGCCTAAACCCTTATAAGCAACCTATTACAAACAAGTAGGCTTACATATGTGAAGCGCTCCTCTACAGGTGATACATGTTGAGCAACAAGGTGATGACGATCCAAGGGCACTACTTCTTGAAGTCCAAATCTCTTCCAAGTGCTCTCTACTTTATTAATGAAAGGACTCTTTCCTTCCTCTATATATATGAGAGGTGAGGGAGGCCAACAATATACAAGTGGGTCTTAACCCTTACAAGCAATCTACTACAAACAAGTAGGCCTACATATGTGAAGTGCTCCTCTACAAGTGATACATGTCAAGCTCCAAGGTGATGATGATCCATATGCAATGCTCCAAGGCAAGGGCACTACTTCTCTAAGTCCAACTCTCTTCCAAGTGCTCTAATGCTCCAAAGCCTCTCCAAAGCAATGTGTCATCTTCGATCCATCCAACTACAAGTCCATTCCCTCAACCCAAGCCAGCATAAGTCAAGTACAAGCCTCCTAGGTCCAAGCAACCCCATGTTGTCTAGAGCTCAATGCCCTCTCCACGATGCCCAATGCTTCTCCTCTAGTGCAAGGCGTCCTTCAAGAAAGCAACCTTATCTTCATGTGCCGGCTACAAGAAGTAGTCATTGTGTTGTCACAAGGTCTCCAATGCTCCAAGGAAGAATGTCAATCAAGCATCCATATGAGGTCAAGCAATCAATGAGCAAGCCACGTCCAATGTGCAAGTCCATCATGGAACAACCAATGACTCAGCCATACACCATGCACTCCACTTCATATGAAGCACCCCCAAGCATGGTGTAAACACTTTTGGAGTAACCCTGAAAGCTAACAAGGGTGACATGTGGGTGGATGATGTGCATTGTCACTAACATGTTTGCTGTAAGGCCTAATGTGGTGTTTGCATGTTGGTTACGTGGCAGGGTCTCTTGTTTACGTGGCAATCTCCAAGGTGGTTGCATCGTGGGGTTCTCCATGTAATTGCCAGTTAGAGTTATGGTCACGTGGGGATGATGGATCCTCCAAGAGTTGTGGCCTCGGGTAACGCCCTCATGGTGGAATGTCCAAGGGGTCTACTGCTCTGACAAAGGGTGTAAGAATTGGCGATAGTCAAAGGGGAAACACTCGAAAAAAGGGCTTGGCAGGAAGGGTTGTTACCATGATGGTACAATGGAGAGTGTGGTCCATGTGGATGCAACAATCAAGTGCCAAAAAAGGGAGGTTGCTAGATAGTGTACAAAGGGGCCACCTTAAGGAAAATGTCGACCAACAAGGAGCATTGAGGAGAGTCAGCCATTGAAAAGAGTTGCACTTGCCAGAATAAAAGGAGGCTTGCTAGGATATAAAACTGATCAAGAGGGTCAAGTACTTTTGCATGAGGGTTGAGTTGAAGGTGTAGGGGGAAATGTTGAGGTGCCCATGGGCGTTGGTTACAAGAAAAAAGATGTTGGGTAGGGGGGTTGTATTAAATTTGGCAGCATCGACAATCATTCTCCAATGAGAGGCCATATGGGCCACCCTGAGGGTAGCCAGGGAGATTTGGAGAATCAACCAGTCTTGTGAGGTATTGACAAAAGCTAGGGGGAACAGACAACCTCTGTGAGTCAAACCAAAAGTCAGGACGAACGAGATGCTATGTGAGTCTAGTGAAAAAGTCAGGGGGAACGTACAACCTCTGTGAGCATAGACAGTCTAGTGCAAAAGTCAGGGGGAACGTACAACCTCTGTGAGCATAGACAAACTAGTGCAAAAGTCAGGGGGAACATACAACCTCTGTGAGCTTAGTCAAACCTTGTGAGCCATGAGCAAAAGTCAAGGTATCTAGCAAAAGTTAGGTTGAATGTAAAATTCCTATGAGTTAGAAACAAATGATATTCCTAATATTGCAAATGATGTAATTGTATTGATCTAGTGCATTGGCACGTGTAAACATTATCCACCATGAAGAGAATTTCGAATTGCCTTGTCAAGACTTGTAACTAAAGTCTTGAGTCTAGTTCTATGTTAGAATTAAAGTGTAATGCTGAGTTGCAACTAAAGTCTTGAGTCTAGTTCTATTTTTAGTAATGTTGAGTTGCAACTAAAGTC
>JZKD02S0373841.1:0-18599 GCA_000966675.3 Picea glauca | reverse complement strand
GTGTGGAAGTATACATGGACGAATTTACAATATATGGAAATACTTACCAAGAATCCCTAGATAATATAGAGAAAGTCCTTATCAGATGTCAAGAAATGAACCTATCCTTAAGTCATGAAAAATATAAAATGTTGTTGACTGAAGGAGTAGTCTTAGGACATCACATTTCATCTGAAGGGATTAAAGTGGATCCTGCTAAGATTGAGGTAATCGTCAAACTTCCAACCCCCAAGACTAAAAAAGAGGTAAGAATTTTTCTTGGACATGCCAGATACTACCAACAATTTATTGAAAATTTCACAAATATTGTTGCACCCATGTTTCGATTGTTAATAAAAGATGTTGATTTTCTTTGGACTGAATAGTGTCAAACCTCTTTTGAAAATCTAAAAGCTAAGTTATCCGTGGAACCAATTCTTAGGGGACCCAATTGGGCCCTTCCATTTCACATATCCACTAATTCCTCTGATACTGCAAAAGGAGGAGTATTAGGGCAATAAGAAGACCATCAATCCTATGCCATTTATTTTTTGAGTAAGAACTTGTCCCTTGCCGAGTTGAACTATACAGTTACTGAAAAGGAATTCTTCACAGTGGTCCATGCCATCAATAAATTTTGCCATTACATCACACGATACGAAGTATTTGTACATATAGATCACTTTTCCATTATATTTCTCATGAGTAAACCCATTACCAATGGTCGAGTGACTAGGTGGCTCCTATTATTGCAAGAGTTCAATATCACCATCCTTAACTGACCTGGAAAGGATAATTTAGTAGCTTGTAATGTCGTCGTCCATCAAATCCACTGTTGGGAAACACTACTACGTGGAAAATTAACATAAATATATATATATATAACATGCATATTAAATCAAATAAAGATATTTAACATAGATTTAATGTCATCATACATACATAAATAGAATTAAAATAAATCCACTTGCAACAGAATACATGATAATATTACAAGCATCACAGACATGCATTTTAATTGAAATTAAACACATAATGATACTTATCTTTGAAACTGTAGTAACTCCACCAACTACGTGAAGAAATTCCATGAACCTCCCATCCTTAGACCACACTACTCATCATGCTTAGCAGTGGGTCACCCTCGAGTTGGGACTAAGCTCCACCCAAGGCAAGATAATCCTAGACTAGGCTGAGGTTATAGGAAAACTAGACAGAGCAACATGACAGATTCTCTCCAAGAGCCTTCTTATGCCCACTAATCACAGACTCTCATTCACCACATGCCTGTTTCACCTGAGAGTATACACCTTCACAAGCACAGTCCATCAGTGCTTCACCTCCCTCTCTGGGTCTTGACAATAGGCCAGATCAGGAATTCTCAGAGCTCCGTAGCTAGTGTTGGACTCTCTCTTGGAGAAAACCACTTCCCAACAGACTCTCTCACCTAGAGAGAGATGCTCACAGGCCTGGAAACCTGACTCTTCTACCACGGGTCTGGCAACCCACTTCTTTAGCACACTCCTCAAATCAACTCCAGCCAGGTGAGGACAATGACCACAGTTCAACACTCATTCACTAAGGGATGTCAGTAGCAACAACAAATGGGCATGGCACCGCAGTTGGCAACAACCCATGTTGAAACACGACACAACTAAGGTGATTAATCAGGTGTTATGTTCCTTAGAAGACACATAATGGTTCATGGATTTTGGGTCTCAGGTGCGTGCGTGAATATTGCAAAGGTCGAATACAAAGGCCACGAGATTCACAGGAATACACCGGTCAACTTCACAATTTTGGCTTTCAAGGTGCGTGGCAAGGAATCAACGCAGAGGTCAAACACAGACTCAAACCGTTCATATAGAGAACGACTGAATGGAGGACGAACCCCCATCATAGCTCAATTATTGGGTTAAATTACATGTTCCTGGGTCGACACATGTCACCCATGAAGCTACATGCACTCCATCAAGTATGTGTTCCCTTTTCTAGGAACTTAGGATAAAAGTATACCTTTCACACCACTTTGGAATAATAATAAATTATTATTCCCAAGGACTTAAGACCCTAAGCTTAGCCCCTCTTTCCAACCTTTCAGCCCCCTTTCCCTTACCCAACTTGTGGAATCTTAGTCCCCCATCACTCTTTCTTTGTGGTTGTTATGCACACAACGATGTTTAATCTTTATTAATATTCTTCATAATTACATATACAAAAACAGGCTCCTAGCCTTTAACACGTAGGCTCTCCGGCCTAATAAACACATAAGACCATCGACTTATCAACACTTGGCTCACCAGCCTACAAAACATGATTACAATTCATAATATTGTAATGTCCCCAACCATCAACTCCACTGTCAGGCAACACTACTACGTGAAACATTAACATACATATGTATATAAAATTCATATTAAATCAAATTAAGACATTTAACATAGAGTTACTACCATCATATAGACTTAAATAGAATTAAAATAAATCCACTTGCAATGGAATACATGATAATATTACAAGCATCACAGACATGCATTTTAATTGAAATTAAACACATAATGATACTTATCTTTGAAACTATAGTAACTCCACTAACTACGTGTAGACCTTCCACGAACCTCCCAGCCTTAGACCATGCTACTCATCATGCTCAGCAGTGGGTCACCCTCGATCTGGGACTAAGCTCCACCCAAGGCAAGGGAATCCTAGACTAGGATGAGGTTATAGGAAAACTACACAGAGCAACTAGAAGGATTTTCTCCAGGAGCTTTCTTACGCCCACTACTCAAGGAATCTCATTCCCCACATGCCTATTCCATCTGGGAGTATACACCTTCACAATCACTAGCCTACAAAACATGATTACAATTCATAAACATGGTTACAATTCATAATATAACTAGGGCACGTCCTTGGGGTATTACAATCCCCTCCCCTTATTTTTGCATTGTCCTCAGTGCAAATCTTTACACAACATCAACAAGATTTTCAAAATATTCAAAAATATGCAGGTATTCTTCCCACATAGAATCTTCATGTTCCCATGTCATGTCTGTTAGCACTAGAAGTCACCTCTGGATTGCAATAGAGGTAAGCCCAATACCCATCAGTTTTTATGTCACAATGAGTAATTTTAAGGGTGGTCTAATGGATGCAGTCTCGAGATTATAGTGCTTTAACTTAGAAAAAATGGGTTGACATGCATAAACAGATGAGGTCTTGATCTAAATTTAGTCAGTAAGTTGTAGTATAGTGATGAGTAGGGGGAAGAACGGGTGAGGAAATGTAGAGGTTTTTTGTGGACATTGGGTCTTCCGACAGCCTAAGGAGGAAAAGCTCTGAACACAAGATCTTATTGAACCCAAAACTCCAGGAAACAGAAAACGTCATAACAATATTGCAAACAAACATACATTACAATACAATCACGACAACTCAAATGGATCACCCATGCCTGAGTGTTCAATATTAGAAGTAAAAGAGGTGATAGGAAAGCTGACTGTCATTAAATAAGAAGTCTCAAAAGGCAACTCATAACCAAAGTACCAAAGGCTTCAATAAAAATTTACAATGTGGGAGCTTAGCTCAACCATCAACCATGAAAAAATATCAAAACTGAGTATTAATACTCAAAGCAACTTGCTCCTTTCAGAAACACAATATGGTCATTTCATTCAAGGATTGACGTCTACTTCTTCTTCTGTCAGACTACACTTGCATTCTTCTATCAGACACAAGATCAGATCAGTATGGGTTTTACAAGAAAATCCATGACAAGAAATTTTCAGCTGACAATATGCTCTTCACGACTGACTCTTCCATGCTTTCGATTTATGTGCTAAAAGGAGGTTTCAACGACCTTCCCCATTTTCATTAACTACCTACATCGGGATTGAGAAGGAGTCTGACATCTGTGGATGTTCCAGGCAGTGCCCATGAATATCCCCAATTTATCACGTAGATCTTCTACTAAGATCAAGAGGGATGTTTCGATCTTTTGCATGGATGCATTCCCTTGCCCCATGCGACTACAGGTCATTACCTCGTGCTTATCCAAAATTAGATTTTGGGATTTTGCATTTCGGGAGTTTTCAGTCTCCTTGACTTCCAACATTTTGATGCCCGAAATCGCGAAACTGCCTTTGATATCGGTGGTCGATCTTGCTTCAAAATGGATGGCCATGATCCTTTCCTTGACAACACGAAACGCTAGTTATGCAATTAGTGCTAACCCCTCTTTCTGAACCTACTTCCCATGTGATAAAGTGCTGATACCATGGGCCCAACTCTCGGGCATTACATGATTTCATGTTTTGGGGGTCTCGTACCATGTTCCACTTTTGAAACCCGATCTGTGAAATTGTGATCCCGTTGATCCGACGCCATGCGTCCCTTAATTTGGATGGCCCAGATTGAAACCATCAGCTTTTTGGGTATCAGGATTTCGTGCTATGGATACACCTTTTCGACAAGAATCCCAAACTCTTGATTCAAGACCCTCTGATATTTTTCGATGTTAGATCAATGACCCTCGACTCTTCATGATCGAATGGACCAGATCTTCCCTTTTGTGAATCAGGATTTCATGATCCTTGCTGAACAATTTTACAACATTTGAACTCGTTATTCCTATGCCCTCTTGATTTGAGTCCATATTAGACCGCTCCCAATGCTGCATCTTTTGACAATGAAGACTTGGATGACATGGCTAGACAATGTAAGGATTAGTGAAAAAGGTCAAGGGAGTGAGATTTCAAAACAGAAAGGGAAAGCATAAAATGGCTCTGTTGACTACAAAGGGGGGGAAATAAGGACATGGCTGACAAAAATAATGAAAATGAGGCAAGGGTACAAACTCGGGTAAATCGACACATGCCTATAGGTCTAAAAGACTTCATGTGATAACATTTGGCTCTACAGGGGATGGCATGCTCCCCTCGAGCTGTGAAGAATAAGTAGTTCTAGTGTCTTAGCTGTTGGGTTATGGAGTCTAACAGTCATAAAAAGATAGAGATAAAAATAAAAAATAACACAGGAATGGTATTTACAATGGTGGGACACCGGTTGCATATTTAAACAAAAAACGTTTTCAGGAAGTGGCCATTTACAGGGCCACCAAAAACTTCATTACCATCCAATTTCTGCAACCTGTAAGTGTTGTTAGGGAATGCCTTAGAAATATTGAAGGGGTTGATCCACAAGGCCTCAAATTTGGTATGCCTGCCTCTGTCTTGCTTGGGTGCATCCCATTTAAGTACTATATCTCCCAGTAGGAAATCTGCTTTTCTCACCTTCCTGCCAAAATCCTGCTTGATCTTCTGTTGATGCTCATGTGCTTTGTCCAGGAGCTGCTCTCTTTCCTGCTACACTTTGACCAGTTGTTGGATTATTCTAATCATATCATCGGGCTCAACTTGGTGATATTGAAAGAATTTTTCCACTGGCAAGGCCAGCTGAGAGGGAAAAAATTATTTAGTTCCATATACGAGCTGGAACGGAGAGACGTCGAGAGATATTTTCATTGTCACTCTATCAACCCATAGAGAAAACTTGAGCTTTGAATCCCACGCTTTCTTATTATCCTCTAACAGTATTTTAATGATCTTGATGAGGCTTTTGTTAGAGAACTATGCCAATCCATCGCCTTGGGGGTAGTATCGGGTAGAGTGAATCAAATTGATTTGAAACTGCTCATAGAATTGGATTAATGGTTCAGATTTTAAAGACACTATGTTATCTGTGAAAATTCTGCTTGGATAGCCAAATCTTGCTATGATATCCTCTAGACAACTGATGATCACCCTATGAGAATCACTCCTTGTGGGAATATCTTCTATCCACTTGGTAAAGTAATATGTGGCAGTCAGGATCCATCTGTGTTGACCACTGGATGTAGGATGAATTTCCCCAATGAAGTCTAGGCCCCACTACTTGAAGGGCCCTGAAGCAACCATAGGTTTCAATGGCAGGGACTTTAGCTGCTGCTTTCTGGAGAATCTTTGACATTTAATGCAAGCTCAGACTTTTGTGCAAACATCAGTGAACAGAGTAGGAAAAAAATATCCATCCCTGATAATTTTGTAGGTTGTCATTATCCATAAGTGATTCCCTCCACACAAACTGTCGTGAAAGTCAAACATAATTGTTTGTGCTTTGTGTGGGTCTAAACATATCAAAATCACCCCCAGGGGGTCTTTCCAATATAATATTTGATCAACAAGGCAATATTTAATTGCTTTGAGCTTTAAATCTCTAGCCTTGTTCCTTTGCATGCCATCGGGATGTTGCAATTTCTGTAGAAAATATATGACATCCTTGTACCAAGGACATCCTACTAATGGGGGGTCTACCTGAGCATCTGTATCAGACAGTTCAACCTGGTGAATTTCTAAGTAATTATTGACGAAATTTACCCCCAAATCTTTTCAATTAGATTCAGCCATCAATCTGGCTAAACCTTGACCTTTGATCAATTTGGTGGGCTTGATCTCTAGATCAAAATCAAGGATTTTTGCAATCCATTGACTCCTCCTCCCATCTATGTCTGGCTGAATGAGAATTTCCTTAACGATAGCTGAAGGGATGTATGTGATGAATTTTGATTGCAGCACATAGACTCTGAAAGATTTTAGAGATTTAACCAAAGCATAGGCTTGCTTCTCCATGATGTCATATTTCATCTCAGCATATCTCAATGCTTTACTGAAAAAGGAAATGGGTTGTTCCAACCCTTCATCATTTTTTTGAAACAAAACAACTGCTACAATGTCAAATGAATCAAATGAAAAAATGAGGAAATCCATTGAGTAATCAGGATTGATAAGCACAAGTGCTTCAGTCAAGGCTTTCTTTATTTGATCAAATGAATTTTGAGACTCAACAATCCATTTGACTTCATTTCCTTTCCTCAACATGGTTGTTATAAGATTTACCATCTCAACAAAGTTGGAAACAAACCTCCTCAGAAAATTAATTTTTCCCAAGAAAGACTGGACTTCTTTCCTGGATCTCGGGAGTGACAAGGCTTGCATTGCTTCAACTATATTGGGATCAATCCTGACTCCTTCAGCTAATACTATGTGGCCCAACAATTTTCCCTCCTTCATGGCAAACAAATACTTCTTGGGACTTAAGGAGAGACCAAATTTCCTTCATTTCAGGAAAACCCTTTTTAAATGCTCATAGTGCTCTCTATCTAATCTAGAGAAGACTGTAATGTCATCCATATATATGACCACAAACTTGTCCTTTTCTCCAATGAAAGTGATATCCATGGCTCTATAAAAGGTCATCCCCGTGTTCATCAATCCAAAGGGCATTTTGGCATACATGAATGTACCCCAAGGAGTGGTGAAGGATTTTTTTTATCTGTAGGACCGAGATCTGATTATATCCCAAAAATTCGTCAATCATGGATATCCTTGATGCGCCAGTTACCCTTTGTAATATGTGTTCCATTTTCGGCAAGGGGTAATTTTCTTTCTTTGAGCTCATGTTCAGGTTCCTGAAATCGACACAAAGTCTAATTTCCCCACTCTTGTTTCTCACCAGGACCAGGTTGGCCACCCACTCATAATATATCAAAGGGACAATGATTTGGGCATCCATAAGCTTCTTTACCTCCCTTTCCATAATAGGCAGTAGCATAGGATTTATCTGTCTCAATTTCTGCCTAAATGGTTTGGCCTCTTCCTTCAATGGGATCTTATGCTCAATGACATACATGCCATATGTTCCAAGGTCTTCATAGGTCCATGAAAACACATCATCGAAATCATTTAATAACTCATCGTACCTGACCCTCTATTTCCTTGACAAGCTGCTTGATTGCTTGACATACTTAGGGTATTTATCTATGCCAATATTACATTCGGCTATGTCAGCATCATCAATCAACTTTTGAGCTTTCACTGCCACATGATTACTATCAAATATCCTTTCCAAAGGGACTAGTCCCTTTGGAATGTTATTTCTTAGCAAATGCACAATATGATGATCAACAATTTTCTTTAAAAATACATCAGCATGTGAGTTACTTTGAGAATCAGAATCCCGGTCTATGTGTAATGCAAAAAATTCGTCAACATCTTCCAGGAACCTCTTGATCTCAAGATCATCCTCAAATACCTTCCAATGCTTGACATTGTTAGGTATGGAGGGTTTTCATTTTAATTCTATATCATACATGAGCTTGGGTGGCAGAGGGACTCTGAAATTGCTTGCCAAAAACAACCAAAGAGTCAGCCATTGTATTCTCCTCTCTTGGAATGAATGAAATGTTGAAAGCCAAGAAAAAACTATCAATTAAATCCCACACTTCATTCCTATAAGTTATGAGCCTCAGATTCTTAGCCTGGTAAATATTTCTGACTTGGTTTAGAACCAACTCGACATCCACAAACACATATATCTCTTTGATTCCCATGCCTTTTGTAGCCCTCAAACCCAACACAAGAGCTTCATACTCCGCTACATTATTGGTAGTTTCAAATTCTAGATTGTAGGATGAAAGTATGGTCTCTTGGGATGGTGAGATGAAAACCACTCCAACACCAACACTCTCCCTGGAAAAGGCTTTGTCAAATAACATTTTCTAAACAGGTCCAGCGGAAGGGGAAGCTTCAGGAGAAGCGGTGGGTTGCTTTCTGATTTTAAGAGGAGGCTCAAGAGTATCAGTGAGTTGTAATAAACTAGATCCCAAATCGGTGTCAAGTGTGAAGATAGGATGGTTGGTGGGGTTTGTTTCATCACTAATTATATAGTCCAACTGAGCTTATTTATAGAGTCTTCTATGCTCCCCCCCGAAACACATGCATAGTGGCATATGTGAGGTCCATTTGCAAGGTTCCCCCAAGTCTCTTTATCCAAGATATCGACAACATGCCAAAATTGGGGGGAACATTAGCTACCATAATATCCATGACCACACTTTTCATGGGTAGCTGAAAAAAGGTCACGACTAGATCTTTGATGACCCCAAGACATGACACTTTCCTCGAATCGAAGGAATACAAGTCACAGTATGCTTTTGTGATTTCTAGTCCAAGTTATTCCATGATAGTTTTGGGCATGAGATTATGAGAAGCTCTTGAATCCATTAGACAGTTATGCAACACCTTGTCATGTATATTCAGTGAAATATAGAAGGGAGGGGATGAATCATCCCCGTATTCTAGCTTAGAGAGGCTCCTTTTGAAATATTCATGCTTGACCAGCTCGGAGAGGGGTTCCTAATTTTCTGGATTTCATGCTCAAAATTAAAATGGAATGTGAGCTTTGGAATTTCTTTTGCGTCTGGAACAGGATTTTTGGCCACTGGAGAGGGGATCTCCACTTTCTTACCTTTGTTGTTGTTTGCTACATCTTTAATAGGCTTCTCTGATATGATAGGATGCTCAACAACATTAGGTGTTTCTGCTTTCTTATTGGACCTGATATTATATATATTTTGGATGTCGCTAGCCTTATTCCCCTTGCTCAACTTGTTTAATTGAATGTCCATAAGAGAGTCCTTGTATGATGATTGAGTTAAGTGAGGAGAAGGATATGCRTCTTCAAGAYAGTGAATTTCTGGGTCAAGGTCCTCTTCCTCTCTGCCATCATCTGTGACAAGTTTTTTTTGAAGAGGGGTTTGGATTTTMTGATCATCCATGTCTCTATTCCGAGGCTCTCCTTGTATCATCTGAGGAKCATTGTTATTCGTCCTCCTGAAGTTGCCTCTGTTATCAATGTTTTGAGGATTTTTGAATTTTKTCTTTCCCTCCAATTCCAACCTTTCCATTCTCTATGAAAGTGATTTTAGTAACTTGGTTACTTCATCCATTTGAGGKGGGAGGGTAGAGGAACCAAAKGTTGAAGCTTYAGATCTTCCCCTTCCTTCATTTCTATCAGCCTTATTYCTGAGTCAATCAACTGCCAATATGTTAGATTCTACTTCTAGGGCTGCATCTTKCATATGATCCAAGGAGGTAKCTCTTCTTTCTCTTAACAGGAGGCATAAATCAGGGTCAAAATCACTAGCATARGTAATTTTTGTGGAGGCCTCTATAGGCTTTATCTCARTAGGGATTTTATTGTACATTTTGTTGAATMTTTTAGAGAAGTCAGAGACAAACTCTCCCTCTTTTCTCTTTAGGGACCCAAACTCTATGATATAATACATGAARTCCTTTTTGTCCCCCCATTTTCTCAAGAAGACATCATYTAGAGCTTCAATCCCMGTGATGGATCTGGGAGCTAGGGCTCTGAACCACTTTTTGGCTTCTTCATCAAGACCGTGGAAAAAAATCCTCATCCACACATCTTCATCTACTATGACATAGTTATCATCATAACTATAGAAAGATGCAAGGTGATCCTTTGTAGTTATATATCCCTCTCCTGTAAACTTAGGAAATTGATTAAGGTAGACACTAGATGGTAGGGCATTAAGAGGCCGAGGCAGAATGAGAGGAGCATATCAGGCAGCTACAATGGCGTCCATTCTGTTTCTAGGTGGATTAGCTCCTTCCATAGGGATGATAAGTGGGGGAGAACTAGAATGGGAAGGGGTTTGAAAGGGGATACTAGAACTGATCTTTCAGGAGGGAAGGGAAACAGAAGAGGATTCAGAGAAAAGGCTACAGGGCTATAGGGAACAAAGGTTTCCCTTTTTGCAAAATCAGTAACTATAACAGGAGGAGGAGTAATAAAACATGGTGTGGGAAAATCTTCCGAGGTTGGGAGTCTAGAAAAAGGTACAACTTTGGGGGAGAGAGGAGTGACAAGGATCTTTCCCTCCAGTGCTAGAGAAGGAGGGGAAAACCTGATAGGAACACTCCCAAAATTTAAAGTTTGGGAAACTCCAACATATGGTATAATAGGGAAATGAGAAGCAGATATTGGAGTTTCTACAATGGGATAATGAAAATCATCAGAAATACCTGGTTCAATAGTAGAAGTACCTTCCCGGAGGTCCTTTGGATTTCTCTTAATTTTCTCTAGGTCAGCTTTAGGTGTTGCTAAAGGCAGCTGTGGAGTAGACCTCGTGTGCTTGCCTCTTGAAGCCACAGTTGAAACAGTGGAGTCACCAGTGGATTCACATCAATGGAGTCATTAGGTGCATAGTTGCAATATTTGATGTACTAAGTTCTGATGCACCTTCAAAACTAGTAACATTTGTCATTAAATCCTAGGGAAAATCTTCAATTTCGTGCCCCAGCAATGATGCCAAAAATGTTAGCACTAGAAGTCACCTCTAGATTGTGGCAGAGGTAAGCCCAATACCCATCAGTTTTTATGTCACAATGATTAATTTTAAAGGTGGTCTAATGAACGTAGTCTCAAGATTATAACGCTTTAACTCCGAAAAACTAGGCTAGCATGCATAAATAGATGAGGTCTTGATCTAACTTCAGTAAGTAATTTGTAGTATAGTGATGAGTAGGGGGAAGAACGTGTGAGGAAATGTAGAGGTATGTTGTGGACATTGGGTCTTCTAGAAACCTAAGGATGAAAAGATCAGAATACAAGATCTTCTTGAACCCAAAACTTCAGGAAACTGACAACTTCATAACAATATTGCAATAAAACATACATTACATTACAGTCATGACAACTAGACTGGATCACCCATGCTCGAGTATTCAATATCAGAAGAAAAAGAGGTGATAGGAAATCTGACTGTCATTAAATAAGAAGTCTCAAAAGGAAACTCATAACCATAGAACCAAAGGCTTCATTAAAACCTTACAATGCGGGAGCTTAGCTCAACCATAGACCATGACAAAATATCAAAACTGAGTATTTATACTCAAAGCAACTTGCTCCCTTCAAAAACATGATCTGGTCATTGCATTCAACGCTTGGCATCTACTTCTTCTTTTGTAAGGCTGCACTTGCATTTTTATGTCAGACACAAGATTATATCAGTATGGGTTTTACAAGAAAATCCATGAAAGGAAACTTTTGGATAACAATCTGCCCTTCACGGTCGGCTCTTCCATGCTTTCCATTTATGTTGTGAAAGGAGGGTTCAACCACCTTCCCCATTTTCATTAAGTACCTGCATCAGGCTCGGGAAGGAGTCTGACATCTGTGGATGTTCCAGGAGGTGCCCATGACTCTCCCCAATTTATCACATATATATTCTACTAAGATCAAGAGGGGTGTTTCAATATTTTGCACGGCTCAATTCCCTTACTCCATGCGACCTCGGGCCGTGACCTCGCGCTTATCCCAAATGAGATTTCAGGATTTCGCGTTTCGGGAGTTTTCACTCCCCTTGAATTCCAACATTGTGATACCCTAACTCATGAAACTTCCTTTGATATCAGTGGCCAGTTTTGTTTCAAAATGGATGGCCATGATCCTTTCCTTGACAACACAAAATGCCAGCTATGCAATGAGCGTTGGCCCCTCTTTCTGGACCTGCTTCCCATGTGATCAAGTGCTGAGACCATGGGCCCAACTCTCGGGTGTTCCATGATTTTGTGTTTCGAGGGTCTTGCACCATGTTCCACTTCTAAAACTCGATCAATGAAATCGTGATCCTACTGATCCGACACCACGTGTCCGTTAATTTGGACGACCCATATTGAAACCATTGGATTTTTGGGTATCAAGATTTCAGGCTATGAATGCACCTTTTCGAAAAGAATCCCAAACTCCTAATTCACAACCCTTTGATATTTTTCGATGCCATATCAATGGCCCTTGACTCTTCATGATTGGACGGACCAGATATTCCCTTTCGTGAATCGGGATTTTGTGATCCTTGCTGAACAATTTTACAACATTTGAACTCCTGATTCCCGTGCCCGCTTGATTTGATTCCATATTAGACTGCTCCCAGTGCTGTGGCCTGTGAAAATGAATACTTGGATGACATGTATAGAAAATGTAAGGATTAGTGACAGAGGCCGAGGGAGTGAGCTTGCAAAACAAAAAAGGAAAGCAGAAAACGGATCTGTCGACTACAAAGGGGGAAAAATAAGGGCATGTCCGACAAAAATAATGAAAATGGGCCAAGGGTACAGACTCAGGTAAATCGACACATGCCTATGGGTATCGACAACTTCATGTGATAACAGCCTCCTCAAGACTGTACCAAGTCCACTGGACCTTTACAAGCCCTATTGCTTGATTCCGAAGTTGTTTTCTTTTTCGGTCCAATATGTGCACATGATACACTTGTAGGGAACCTTCTTGCTCCACCTGAATCACATTCCAATCGATAACATGATTAACATCAAGTGTATATTTCTTAAGAAATGAAACATGAAACACAGTATGTACAGTCATGGATGCAGGTAATGCAAGCATATATGCAACTCGCCCAATCCTTTCTAGGATTTCAAATGGCCCACAAAATCTAGATGCCAACTTGGTGCAGTTTCCCAGCTTTAGGGGACTTCTATTGGCTTTCACTTTCAAGAAAATATGGTCTCCCATTTTAAACTCTTTGTGGGTTCTATTTTTATCAACATAACTTTTCTGCCTGTCTTGGGAAACTTTCAAATTCTTCTTAATTTTTAGCATTTGTTCTTCCATTTCCTTGAGAAACTCTAGCCCAACTACTGCCCTATCAGTTGGATTATCCCAGCTTACTGGAGTATTGCACTTTCTTCCATAAAGTGCTTCAAATGGGCTCATCTTCAATGATGCTTGATACCCATTGTTGCAGGCGAATTATACCAAATGTAGGTAGTCTTCCCATTTCGATGGTTTGTCCATCACATACATCCTTAGTATGTCTTATATTACTCAATTCACCCACTCTGTCTACCCATCTGACTCAGGATGATAGGCTATACTAAAGTTCAGATTCGTTCTGAACCCCTTGAATAACCCTTTCCAGAAATTTGAGGTAAATTTCAGGTCTCTGTCAGACACAATTGTCTTGGGAATTCCATGCAATCATGTCACTTCCTTCATAAAGATGTCAGAAACATTTTCTTCCTTGTGAGTAGTATTTAACAGAATGAAATGGGCAATTTTCGTAAGCTTTTCCACCACCACCAAGATTGAGTCATGCTACTTGCCTGTTCTGGGCAATCCTATGATGAAATCCATTGTCACTACCTCGCACTTCCACTCAGGAATGGGTAAATGTTGCAATAATCATGTTGGGTGCTTGTGTTCAACTTTAACCTTCTAGCACTCCATACATCTAGTGATGTATTATGTAATCTATTTCTTCATACCTGGCCAAAAGTAATGGCTTTTGACTACTTCCACAGTCTTTTGGTATCCAGGGTGCCTAGCATAAGGTACACTATGCATTTCTTTCAAAATCACAAGTTTCAAATCCTGGACATTGGGTACATAAATTTTTTTCTTGTACAGAAGTATTCCATCAAATCCAAGCTTATAATATTCCACTCCTTGCAGCGTCTTACCTTGTTGTAGCTTCACTACCAATTTCTTGTACTGCAAGTCTACACTTGCAGCTTCCAAAAATCTTCCCTTTATATTGGTTTAATACATGCTAATGGTTGTAGCATGTAATTAATGTACTCTCTTGCTGAGTGCATCAACCACTTTATTCTCCTTCCCTTTGATATGATTTATATCAAAATCGTACTCACAGAGAAAATCCAACCACCTACTTTGTCTAGCATTCAAGGTTGGATGATCAAACAAGTACTTCAGACCAATATGGTCTGTCCTCAATTCAAACCTCATTCCCATGAGGTAATGTCTCCATTTCCTCAGAGCGTGAATGATGGTCGCGAACTCCAAATCATGAGTTGCATAGTTATTTTCATGCTCTTTCAACTTTCCGGATTCATAACAAATTACAAATCCATTCTAAATGAGGACTCCTCCCAGGCCTTCTTTTCATGCATTTGTGCACACCAAAAAATCTTCATTTGGGTCTACAATCCTCAGGATGGAGAACTGGTTAATATCTGATTCAATTGCTGGAAGCTTCTCTCACATTGCTCTGTCCACTGAAATTTGTTCTCCTTCCTTTGCAAGTAAGTGATAGGGTGAGCTATCCCCGAGACCCCTGCGATAAACCTTTTGTAACATCCATATAGACCCATAAAGGATCCAAATTCCATCATGTTATTTGGTGCTGAACATTCTCTAATGGCCTCAATCTTCTCAGAATCTACAACTATCCCATCCTTCGAAATAATATGCCCCAAGTAATGGATTTGTTCCTGATAAAATGAGCACTTGCTCAAATTGGTATACAGTTGGTGCTCTCTTAGCACCTGCAACACCATCCTTAGATGTTTTTCATGCTCTTCCTCTGACTTGGAATAGACCATAATTTCATCCAGAAAGACTATGACAAAATTGTCTAGTTAGTCCCTAAATACACCATTCATCAGGCACATAAAAATAATTGGTGTGTTTGACAGCCCAAATGACACCATTGTGAACTCGTAATTACCATACCTTGTTCTAAAGGAAGTCTTGCTGATGTCTTCATCCTTTATCCTTACCTGGTGATATCTCGACCTAAGGTCTATCTTCGAAAATATCTTCACATCCTTCAATTGATCAAAGAGGTCATCAATCCTCGACAGAGGATATTTTTTCTTTACAGTTACTTTGTTCAATTGTTTGAAATCGATACACAATCTCAGTTTCCCATCCTTCTTCTTCACGAATAGGACCGGGGCACCCCAAGGTGACATGCTTGGGCGTATATACCCCTTCTTCAGAAGCTCTTCGAGATGCAATTGTAGCTCTTTTAGATTTGGCATACTCATTCTTTAAGGAGCTTTCAACACTAGAGCTGCTCCAGGCATCAAGTTTACAGAGAATTCAATATCTCTTTTCGGAGGTAGTCCGGGTACCTCCTAAAATACATATTCAAAATCCTTTAGTACCACCTGATCTCCAATCTTTGAGACCTCATCCTTAGATGCTTCCCCCACATGGGCTACAAATAATTGACATACTTTTCTGTAGCACTTCTTCATTTGAATTGCTGAGATTTCTCTGATAGCAACAACTCTAGGAATTCCTTGGACTGTTTTCCAATTTCCTTCCTCATCCAGGCAAGTGAATGCCTTATTACGACATTCCAAGATGGAATGGTGTTGGTCCAACCAATCCATCCCAATTAGACAGTAATAAGAACCTAAAGGAAGAATGTTCAATTCAGCCTTTGTGTTCATTCCGTTCATGTCCAATGGACATGACTTAACTAACTCAATGACCTTTCTCTTGGTTTCTGTAGCCAGCTGCACTAACCAATACTTTTTATGTTCTCTTCTCGACAATTGAAAATTTTCCACCACTCTAGGATCTATATAACTATGGATATCCCCTGAATCAATTAAAATAATAAAGGCATGGTTGTTGATCATACCTTCCACTTCAATCATGTGTGACTGATATTTATATTTCTTGTTGTCCAGGGATGTGTAGATCCTTGGCATTCTACTACCCATGTCCTCCACTATTTCAAATTGCTAAACATTATGGATATCTCTCACTTTTCCATTTTTGTGGGGACAATCTTTGTACTTGTGGTTCCCCTGACAACCCCAACACTGAATATGCATCTACCTTGGTCTTTGTTCCCCTACATCATCCATGCTCGACTCTCTAAACGATGGTTGTCCTTGAGGACTGTTTTTGAAAAAGGGTGGCTTAGTTCCCTTCTTCCTCTGATCCATCTAGAATTTCTTCTTGTCTTCCTAAGCCTTCTAGAAGGTAGGCTTCTCTCTTTGCTTCTCATATAAGCATTTTTCTCTTATTATAGTTTCTTCCATGGTCTTAGGGTCATCATACTACATCTTGTCACCGATGGAAGGTGGCAGTCCACTAAGATACCTTTGAATCTTGACAGTCTCATCCTTGATGAATGGAACATACTTCAGTAATTCTAAAAATCTTCGTTCGTACTCATCAATGGTCATGCTACCGAGCTTGAGTTCAAAGAACTCTTTCATCTTTCTGTCATAGTATATTTTAGTCAAGTATTTCTTCTCAAAATACCTCTTGAATTATTTCCAAGTGATATCTTTATCTCTAATGTGTTTCACCTGCACAAGTTGATCCCACCACATGTATTCTTTTCCCTTCAGTTGATACATTGCAATTCTTCCTTCTACATGAGAGGAATACTTCTGCAGTTGGAAATATTTCCTCATGCCTGTTAGTCACTATAATTTCTTATTTAATTTAAACAATAAAGTGCTGCATAAATTGTCAACCCAGGGAAGTCTACCTACCTATTGCAGAGCTCAAAGAAATAATTAATCGAAGAATCCTGGATTACAAAATAACAACAAGATACTGCAACATAAAAGACCAACTATTCTGCAACCAGAGAACAAGACCCTATTCCAAAATCCGGAAACTTTAGCACCTTGTTTCTGATTAACACTCTTTCATGAACTCATTGCTTCACTGAAATAATTGACATGCACTTTGAAGGCTATCTATCTCCTAACAGAGAACAGGACCCTATTTCCTTCCCAAAGAAGGAACCTTTAGCACCAGTCTCTGATTAGCACACTCATGGAAATAATTGAAGGCTAACTAATTCTAACAGAGAACATGACCCTATTTCCTTCCCAAAGCAAGAACCTTCAGCACTAGTCTCTGATTAGCACACTCATGAAAATAATTGAAGGCTGACTAATTCTAACAGAGAACAAGACACTATTTCCTTCCCAAAGTAGGAACCTTCAGCACCAGTCTCTGATTAGCACACTCATGAAAATAATTGAAGGCTAACTAATTCTAACAGAGAACAGGACCCTATTTCCTTCCCAAATCAAGAACCTTCAACACTAGTCTCTGATTAGCAAGCTTTCATAAATTCATCACACAAGATTGCTAACTAAAATGATTTAACAATTACCCAAGCATGAACTACATGAAATCAATGTAACGTTTAGTGAAACAGAGTTCTTAACAAGACAGAGTTCAATAGTGTTTCAACAAAGAAGAATTCATTAAACTAGTGTTTCAGCACAACATAAATTGATCAAGGCATAAATAGAGATCACACTAACACACTATAAAACTAATGGGTGAATCTTGTGAAGAAGGTGGGCCCTCCCTTCTCACAAGATTCCACTAAGACGAAGAGGCTAGAGAAGGATGCTCAAAACAGTCTTTTATTCATCTATCAATGTATCATATTACAATCTGAAGTGAAGTACGTCCTTCTCTGTGAAAATTTCTTAGTACAAAAACTGGATATCCTCTCGAATGATTATTTCCTCTTATTTAAAGAGGGAATCCCTTCGATACAATTGATCAAAAATTACAGGTGTATATCTGAGTCCTATTCTTAGTCAGATCAAATTTCTAAACCGGAATAGGATATCCTAGTTTCCCGCAACAGAATGCTATTACGAGTGCTGAATGAGGTGTTGTTGTTACGGCTGGAGTAACAACTCTTTCTTGTTGCTGCTATGGCATGCTATTTCGACATCGCAAATCACGGGTTGTTTCAGCCTTAGGATTTGCGCTCTGACTGTTTCAACACTTCTTAGGTAGCAGCGATGATTGATTCTTGGCTCACGGTGTGGTTGTTCTGTGTGAGTTGTTGTTAACCACGGACTGTGTAACAACTTCTTTTGTGTTTCAACATCGTTGACCATAGAATTTGTAACGGCTTCCTCCGTGTTTCAGCATCGTCGACCATGGACTGTGTAACA
>JZKD02S0373830.1:0-18599 GCA_000966675.3 Picea glauca | reverse complement strand
AGTTCAAAGGATATTTCCAAGAGAAATATTTTTCCGAGCATTATTATGAAAGCAAGATGAAAGAATTATTTGAAATTAAGTTGGGAAGCATGACAATGGATGAATATGAGAAGAGGTTATCCGTATTGTTTAAGTGTGTTGACTTCATAAATGATGAGAAAGTCAAAATCTGAAGGTTTCTGAGTAGGTTACCATCCTTCTACAATGACAAGATACAATATGATAACCCCAAGTATTTGGAGGAAGTCATAAGGAGAGAAAAGCATCTTTATGAGCAAAGCAAAGGAAGGTCATCTTTCCAAAAAAAATGGAATGACAAGATGAAGTGTAAAATGGATCAAAGGTAGAAAGGTTTTAATCCACCATTTTTCAAGAACAACTCCCAAGCAAATCAACAAGGTCAATCAACCCAAATGCGCACAAGACTGTAGATTCATTTGGAAAAAGGCCAAGGAAGCAACCTATACAATGTTGAATATGTGAGGGAAATCACGTATATAGGGACTTCCCTCACAAAGGAGAAAGAATGAGGACTGTCCACAATGTTCAAGAAGCTGAAACAGTTGAAGACATGGGAGGAAACATGCCAATGATTTATGAAACCTTGGACAATAAGCAAGAACAATATCAATCCCCTATGATTGAAGTGGAAGGTAAGATTGATATATATCCCATAGCAATTTTAACTAATTATGGAGCAGCCATAGTTACATAAACTCTAACATTGTTGAAATATTTCACTTGCAAAGGAGAAAGCATAAGAAATATTGGTTAATCCAATTAGCCATGGGAACTAAGAGGAATATCAATGAGCTAGTTAAATATTGTCTGATAGACATGAAGGGACTCAAGACAAAGGTAGATGTAAACATCATACAATTTGGTGCCTATGATTGTATAATTGGCACGGATTGGTTGGAAAAAAACCATGTTGTCCCAGATTATTGCAACAAGACAATCACATGTATTGATGAAGAAGGGAAGTAAGGAAAGGTTCAAGGCATTCCAAGAGTTGTAGTTGTTAGAGAAATTTCAGCTATGTAGTTGAAAAAGAGTTTCATGAAGAGATGTCAGATTTTTGCAACCCATATGGAAGAGGCAACTAGAGATAAAGTGGAATGCATTGAATTCCATCTAGTCTTAAAGGATTTTGAAGATGTTTTTGGAGAAATCTTGGGACTTCCACCAAAGAGAAAGATTGATTTCTCTATTGATTTGGTGCTAGGAGTTTCCCCAGTGTCCAAGACACCATACATAATGGGCACACCATAATTGAAAGAGTTGCAGACGTAGCTTGAAGAACTTTTGAAGAAGGGGTATATATGCCCAAGTGTGTCACCTTGGGGAGCCCCAGTTATTCCAGAAGAAAGATGGAACCTTAAGGTTTTGTATTAAGTTTAGACAACTAAATAAGGTCACCATAAAGAAAAAATATCATTTTCCAAGGATTGATGATCTATTTGATCAGCTAAAAGGTGCAAGAATATTTTCCAAGTTTGACTTGAGATCAGGATATCATCAAGTGAGGATAAAGGAAGAGGACATTAGCAAGACAACATTTAGAAAAAGATGCAGGCATTATGAATTCATGGTAGTTCCATTTGGACTATCAAATAGTCCATCTATTTTTATGTGCCTGATGAATGGAGTGTTCAAGGAGTACCTGGACAAGTTTGTGATTGTGTTCCTAGATGATATATTCATCTACTCTAATTTAGAATAGGAACATGAGCAACATTTAAGAATGGTGGTTGCAAGTATTAAGAGAGCATAAATTGTATGCCAAGCTAGGTAATTGCATCTTTTATCAAAAGAATATTCACTACTTGGGGCATGTAATTTCATCTGAAGGGATAGCAGTGGATCCTAAGAAGATAGAGGCCATTAGATGATGGACAATGTCAATAAATGTGACAAAGGTCAGATCATTCATGGGTATTGTCGGTTATTACGGAAGATTCATAAAAGGATTCTCAAAGATTGCAAGCCTAATCACTTATTTGCAAAAGAGGGGAGTGAAATTTTAATGGACTTCCAAGTGTGAAGAGATCTTTCGAAAGATGAAATACATTTTGAAAAGTGCGCCAATATTGAATATTGAAGATCCAGATGAATATTTTGTGGCGTGCACGTATGCATGCAAGGAAGGGCTCGATGGAGTCCTCACGAGTCTCGANAGTTCAAAGGATATTTCCAAGAGAAATATTTTTCCGAGCATTATTATGAAAGCAAGATGAAAGAATTATTTGAAATTAAGTTGGGAAGCATGACAATGGATGAATATGAGAAGAGGTTATCCGTATTGTTTAAGTGTGTTGACTTCATAAATGATGAGAAAGTCAAAATCTGAAGGTTTCTGAGTAGGTTACCATCCTTCTACAATGACAAGATACAATATGATAACCCCAAGTATTTGGAGGAAGTCATAAGGAGAGAAAAGCATCTTTATGAGCAAAGCAAAGGAAGGTCATCTTTCCAAAAAAAATGGAATGACAAGATGAAGTGTAAAATGGATCAAAGGTAGAAAGGTTTTAATCCACCATTTTTCAAGAACAACTCCCAAGCAAATCAACAAGGTCAATCAACCCAAATGCGCACAAGACTGTAGATTCATTTGGAAAAAGGCCAAGGAAGCAACCTATACAATGTTGAATATGTGAGGGAAATCACGTATATAGGGACTTCCCTCACAAAGGAGAAAGAATGAGGACTGTCCACAATGTTCAAGAAGCTGAAACAGTTGAAGACATGGGAGGAAACATGCCAATGATTTATGAAACCTTGGACAATAAGCAAGAACAATATCAATCCCCTATGATTGAAGTGGAAGGTAAGATTGATATATATCCCATAGCAATTTTAACTAATTATGGAGCAGCCATAGTTACATAAACTCTAACATTGTTGAAATATTTCACTTGCAAAGGAGAAAGCATAAGAAATATTGGTTAATCCAATTAGCCATGGGAACTAAGAGGAATATCAATGAGCTAGTTAAATATTGTCTGATAGACATGAAGGGACTCAAGACAAAGGTAGATGTAAACATCATACAATTTGGTGCCTATGATTGTATAATTGGCACGGATTGGTTGGAAAAAAACCATGTTGTCCCAGATTATTGCAACAAGACAATCACATGTATTGATGAAGAAGGGAAGTAAGGAAAGGTTCAAGGCATTCCAAGAGTTGTAGTTGTTAGAGAAATTTCAGCTATGTAGTTGAAAAAGAGTTTCATGAAGAGATGTCAGATTTTTGCAACCCATATGGAAGAGGCAACTAGAGATAAAGTGGAATGCATTGAATTCCATCTAGTCTTAAAGGATTTTGAAGATGTTTTTGGAGAAATCTTGGGACTTCCACCAAAGAGAAAGATTGATTTCTCTATTGATTTGGTGCTAGGAGTTTCCCCAGTGTCCAAGACACCATACATAATGGGCACACCATAATTGAAAGAGTTGCAGACGTAGCTTGAAGAACTTTTGAAGAAGGGGTATATATGCCCAAGTGTGTCACCTTGGGGAGCCCCAGTTATTCCAGAAGAAAGATGGAACCTTAAGGTTTTGTATTAAGTTTAGACAACTAAATAAGGTCACCATAAAGAAAAAATATCATTTTCCAAGGATTGATGATCTATTTGATCAGCTAAAAGGTGCAAGAATATTTTCCAAGTTTGACTTGAGATCAGGATATCATCAAGTGAGGATAAAGGAAGAGGACATTAGCAAGACAACATTTAGAAAAAGATGCAGGCATTATGAATTCATGGTAGTTCCATTTGGACTATCAAATAGTCCATCTATTTTTATGTGCCTGATGAATGGAGTGTTCAAGGAGTACCTGGACAAGTTTGTGATTGTGTTCCTAGATGATATATTCATCTACTCTAATTTAGAAGAGGAACATGAGCAACATTTAAGAATGGTGGTTGCAAGTATTAAGAGAGAATGCCAAGCTAAGTAATTGCATCTTTTATCAAAAGAATATTCACTACTTAGAGCATGTAATTTCATCTGAAGGGATAGTAGTGGATCCTGAGAAGATAGAGGCCATTAGATGATGGACAATGTCAATAAATGTGACAAAGGTCAGAACATTCATGGGTATTGTCGGTTATTACGGAAGATTCATAAAAGGATTCTCAAAGATTGCAAGCCTAATCACTTACTTGCAAAAGAGGGGAGTGAAATTTTAATGGACTTCCAAGTGTGAAGAGATCTTTCGACAGATGAAATACATTTTGAAAAGTGTGCCAATATTGAATATTGAAGATCCAGATGAATATTTTGTGGCATGCACGTATGCATGCAAGGAAGGGCTCGATGGAGTCCTCACGAGTCTCAAAAATTAAAAGAGCATGAAAGAAATTATGCTACCCATGATCTAAAGATAGCAGCAATTGTACATGCATTCAAAATGTGGAGACGCTACCTCATGGGAAGGAAATTTAAGCTAAGGATAGACCATTGTGGTATGAAACATTTGTTTACACAACCAACACTAAATTCCAGACAAATTAGATGGCTAGAATTCCTTAGTGAATATGATTTTGAGATTAAACACATCAAAGGCAAAGAGAATCAAGTGGTTGATGCACTCAGCGGGAGAGCTCATGAGATACATATTGTAGCCATTATCATGTTCAAGACTAATATGAAAGATAAAATTGTTGTAGCAGCAAATTCAAATCAACAATATTTGAAAATAAAAGAAACATTATAGCAAGGAAATTCACAACAAAAATTTGATTATTGTGAGATAAAAGAAGATGGAATTCTCATGTACAAAGGAAAAGTATATGTGTTGAATTCCGATGAATTGAAAAATGCAGTGATGAGGGAAATGCACAATGTGTCATATGTTGGGCACTCTGAATATCAGAAGACAATTGCAGCCATAAAAAGCAAATATTTTTGGCCTGGAATGAAGAAAGAAGTGGTTGATTACATAGCCAGATGTCTAGAGTGACAAAAAGTGTAGACTGAACATAGACATCCAACTAGGTTATTGCAAATTTTTACAATTTCAAAATGGAAGTGTGAAGTAGTTACAGTTGATTTTATTACAAAGTTTCCCAGAATAGTGAAGCAGCATGATTCCATCATGGTGGTCGTAGATAAACTAACTAAGGCGACGCATTTTATTCCACTAAAGACAACACGCAAGCTAGAAAATATTGTAGAAATCTACATGAATGAAATTGCAAGGCTACATGGGGTGCTTAAGGCAATTGTTTGAGACATAGATCCAAAATTCACTTCCAATTTTTGGAAAGACTTGTTCAAAGATTTTGGGACAAATCTAAATCATAGTATAGTGGATCACCCAGAATCACATGGACAAACAGAGAGACTAATAGAATAATTGAGGACATGCTCATAATGTATGTGATGGATCAACCATCAAAGTGGGAAGATTATATTCATTTAGTTGAATTTTCTTACAATAATGGGTATCACGCCCCAATAAAATGAGTCCATTTGAAGCATTGTATGGAAAGAAGTGTAATACACCAGTGAGTTGGGATAATCTCGCAGACATAGCGGTTATTGATCTAGATTTGTTGAAGGAAATGGAAGAGAAAATGAAAAAGATCAATAGAATTTAAAGGCTACCCGAGATAGGTAGAAAATTCATGCAGACAAGAATAGAGTTTTTAGGGATTTCATAGTGGGTGAACATGTGTTTTTAAAAGTGAAGGTGAAAAGAAGTTCGCTAAGATTAGGAAGTTGCCCAAAGTTGACAACAAGATATTGTGGACCTTTTGAAATATTAGAAAAGATAGGGACAATTGCATACATGCTAGCATTTCTTGCATCCATGAGAGTGCATAATTTATTTCATGTGCCATTATTAAAGAAATATGTGCTTGACCCTAACCACATAATTCATTGGACTGTGATCCTAGTGGAGCACGAAGGAGATTTTCGGGTGGAACCAGTACGCATCATGGACTAGAAATTCAAAGTGCTAGGGAACAAATCCATAGGGCTAGTACAGGTTCAATGGACCTTAAATGGTCCTGAAGATGCTACATGGGAGCATGAAGAAAACATGAGAGAAGAATACCTACAATGTTTTGTCAATTTTGAAGAAAATGGAATGCAAGACTCTATTTTGAGCAGCTAGAGTTCTGGAACCACATCTTGGAGTCATATCTAACATGGAATGGGGGCCCTAATAAAAGAATGGCGCATTCCGTAGGTTATCCCTGATAAATGAATGGTAAATTCCTTGGGTTATCCCTGATAAATGAATGGTGCATTCCTTGGGTCAACCGGTTGAGAGGAAAAGGATATTATGGTTGGAACTGTTGTTGGAGTTGTGAAATTGCAGAATTTTATTTCTTATTATTATAATGTAATTTTTTGCATCTATATTGGCATAATGTGCATTGAGTATGATGCACAATTATAGGGGAGGGGGAATGTAACATCCCCGTTATAATCTCAGTTTAATTAATGCTTAATGTAGATATAATGTGTGGCTAAGGCCAAGTGATGTATATGCGAAATGTATATCTAAGTTTTAATAATAAAATGTGATGTCAACTGCTAAAGGGACATTGATAGAGATGGGGGCTAAATTAATCCACAAGAGAGGGGAGGGTCACAGGGGGATTACCCATGTCTATTAATTCCACCCACATTCCTGGATTTTAGTATGTATTAAACTATATTTTCTGATTGAGTGTTTCCAAAGCCAATCAGTGAATGCATGTAAGAGTGTGAGTGTGAGAAGTCGCATCCCATAGTTATTGGGAGCATGGGGGATGAGTACAATCAGCTCAGGGAAGTGTGTGAGTCAAGCAGGTAAACAAATGGGAGGAAATTTGTAAGGGGAGTTACAACAGTTTTCATACATGAATGTTTTTTAATGAACAACAAGTAAAGAGCAGAAAAGAGAGCCTGGAGCTAGAGCAACCATGCAGGGCAAATTTTCGAGCATGATGGAGTGTTTTTTAAGCGTTTTGAGCTGAATATTGAAGATCCAAGTTGTCAAGCATGAAGAGTGAAATCACGTGTGAGTTGCATTGTAAGAACAAGTGATTTTTGTTGTTTTTCCTCATAGTTTTCCTAAGAGTCAACTCCCTTGAGTTCCCAGTAGAGCGATTTTTGGTTACCTATCCTAGAGAGACCATGATAAATGAATTGGATATCTAAGGGACTAAGATCAATGAAAGTGTACATTCATCAGGTTGGGTAGGTCAAGAGGAAGAGAGTGAGTGGAAAATTGGGATAGTTGTAGGAGAATACCAATGGGATATGGGTTTTCTGAGCTGCGAGTGGACAGTGAGATACCACCCTCTTTTGTGGATTGTTAGCCCTAGCTCAGGGGTGAATTTTTGTTGATATTTGTAATAACAAGTATATGGTTGGGTGGAACATCCATCCCAAGTAGCTGGTTACACAAGTATTTTAAAAGTATAAGTGTTTTGTCTTTTTTTGTCTTGCATTATTGTTGTGCATGAACTTTGTGTAAGAGACTGATTTTTATGTTGTTGTAACAAGTTATAAATTGCATTCATGTGTGATTTTAGCAGGTTGTAGATGCATTTACTAAATGGTATCATATAATAGATAAATATGTATCTAATTCATAGATGATAGGCAACAGGAAATTAGTTAGTTGTAAAATCTTCATTTTTATGAGTATTTCACGCGTAATGGACCCCACTTGGGATGGGGGGGACGTTCCAAGTAGTATGTGTGAATCTCATTGTTTCTTTTTTGTTTTATAAAGAATTTGTGTGTGTATTGTTATACTTTAAAGGTTTAAAACATACATAGGGGCACCCATACCCCCACGTCAGCTATGTCTAGTGGACGATTTAGTCCTCCCATTCCAAGCATCCCTATGACAAACAGATTCACATCCATGTCTGGAGATTCAAGTGGAGGTACATTCCCTTCCATGATAACTCCTAACAGTGGTGTCAGGACCTAGCCATCTACATCATATCGTGGTAGTTATTTTTCTTTCAAGATGTTTTTTATTGGAATGTCTCATGCTCTGGTTAGTACACTCCTTGTCTTCCATAATATGAAAATGTTAACAAAGATTTCTTATACCCCTTTCCTTTCCTTTCCATATGGAGAGGGGAATATCCCTGCATCTATTTCTCTTGTGGGAAGCGGAGATTTTCCAACTTCTAACATGCCAATGGGAGGCACTCCCTTCCTAGGAATGGGAAACTAGATGAATGGAGGACTTCCTCCATTTGTCTAGGTCCCAACTAGCTTCCCACAAAACCTTGGTTTTCAAGTGAACATTCCTTTTATGTCTAGCTATGGTTACATGACGGGTAATTACTTTATGAGTATCAACCAAATTATGTGGCAGAACCCTAAAAGTTAGAACTCAATGACTCAAATGAATCTTCCCTTTCTAGTGATATTGAATCTTTCGAATTTGACAAAGCTTATTAATGTTCCAGTGTTGCATGATATTAAATGGTCAACAGTTCCTACTAAGTTACCTGCATGTGTTCCCAAGTTTGAAGGGGAGGATGGAGAAGACCCTACCAATCATGTTATGACTTTCCATCTTTGATGTTCATGGAACTCAATGATGGACGACAATATCAGGCACAGACTTTTCCAACACACCTTAGAGTTGTTGTAAAATGTACATTGAGCTCTGACGAGCCTCATTTTGCAACTTCGATGCTTTGGCATTGACATTATTGAACCACTTTTAGTTGCTTATCATCTACAAGACATGGAGAGAGCTTTCAACCTCATTTTGGAAGGAAAATTCCATACATATCTCCAACCACATCCAAGAATGGTGGAGAATACACCAAATGATCAAAGCCAAAATCCTAGATGAGTTCTTATTGAATTGGTTTATGAAGTCTTTACTGCCTTATATCACCAAGGATGTTTCTTTGTTAGGAGTCACGACCGAGGAACATGTTATTTTTAGAGCCCAACAGTTGGATTTGGTTTTTTGACAATCTAGGGTTCTTTAATAGAGTTTCCCCAATTCTTTGAGGGCATAAATGGATCCCACCAAGATGAAACTAGGACCACACACCAATGATGTGAGTGATTCCATGGAGATTGTTACATCCAATCAGGTGATGAACCAAATGAGACAAATTTCTTTGTATTCACTTACAATTGTGTAAAGTATTACTACTACCTCTAACTATATTCAATTATTCAATGTCCATATTGTTCAAACATCTAACCCCAGGGGTAGCCAACAACCTAGAGGAAAAAGGAAGAATAAGAACAAGAAAGGGGTTGGAGGGAATAATGAAAACAAAAACAATGTTGTTGGGGGAAGAAGGAGAAGAAGAAGGTCAAATTTCAATGCAAGTTGTGTAAAGAAGACCATCTAACTTACCAATGCCCCAATTTGGAGGAAGCCCGGTGATTGTTAGTGCAACAGGATGCCCACAAGCAACCTGTTGTTTTGATGAACCCTTTCCCTACACAAGGACAACAAATGGTTATTGGAATTCCGAACAAACTTCGCAAGGGAGAAACCAAGGAGCCCCTTTGCAAAGGAGAAACCTATCAAACATGTTCACATGTGAACAGGTCGTAAGAGTTTAGACCGAGGCTCTAAACTATGTTGCTCTTGATAATGGTGAAAGGAAAAGAAACATCCATGTCCAAACAACCAAACCCTATGTATGTATAGAAATCAACAATCAATGCTATGCCACACCTTACCAAAGGTGTATTGAAATAGACGATGCATAATCCTAATGCTTGGTCTGCTCAAAACTACAACATTTTTTAATATCTTGCCCAACCTCCATGTGCTATGTCTACCCTATGCAATGAAAAGCATTGTTATCGATAATCGGTGCTTTTGATTTCACGCATTTTCAATTGATAACATTCGACACTCACAATGTGAAGTTATGACTTCCCCACTATGTTTCATTCCATATATAAGTTTTTTCATGCAAAATGAATATCTTTAGGATTGTGGTGAAGGAGGGAGATTCCACTTGTGTTACGTCTCTGTCATGTTGGGGAGCCCTCATCTCCCCTGAGATATTAGTCCAATAATGTTGAAATCCTTCAACGAGAATTCTTTTATACCTTGTGGGATTATTCCTTCATTCCTTGTGCATCTAGAGGACAAGATCGTGATCGTAGAGGTAGAAGTTATGGATGCTCCACTAGAATATCATCTTAAGTCGCAGTTGGACTTATGTAATGATGATTGTGGTCTCTAGAATTTTCCACATGATCTATTTCTATCACTAGGGAAAGATCATTACTATTGATCAATTGTCTTATTTCAAACTTGATCCAACTATTTCATTAGGACCTAGTGTTCCATTGATTGATGATTCCACAAGGACATGCAAAACTATGGGATGGGAACTTTTAATCTCCCTTCACCCAAATCCTACATTGACACTTCCCATGTATGTTGAATATCATCAATCGCTACAAACTCCATCGTTGCATAATGTTTCTTCATAACAACATATTTTGAAGACCCATGGGTCCTGCCAAATCCTTCTATCTTGGCAGAGGAGAACGAACATGCACTGATGTTTATGCCTTTTTCTACAAGCAAGATTTCTTATTATCCCATTCAAACGACCTTAATAGAGAATTATCATGCTTCTTCTCTAATAGAAGAGTACAATCAAAACAGTTCACCCATGCGAGCCTTCGACTCTTGTCTTGCCTTGGACTCCTTAGATATGGATTTTCCTTCAAACAAATCCATATTAGAAGCCATGACTTGCATTGAGAATCCCTGGGAAGACATGAACCACAAGTCATGCTTTCTTCCGAAGTTGAGTAGGATGGAAGATGGAGATTTGTGTATTATCATGTCTAAATATTTTTATTAGTATGCAAGCCCCCTCATGGCACATGATATGTACGTGTAAGGAAACATGGCAAACATTTTGAAAACCATGCCAATTAATATCTCTAAGAATCCTAATGTCATTGAGAATGTGTTGATTAGGGCAAGTTGTTCTCTGACAAGATTCAAACCTACACTGCCCTTTTCAAAGAATTTCATGATATTTTTGCTTGGAATTATGAGGAAATGCTAGGCAAAGACCATAGAATTATCAAACATGAAATCAAAACATATGAAAATGTGAATCCTGTTTAGCAAAATATGCAACCAATTAACCATCGAAAGGCGACTACCATCAAGGTAGAAGTGGAGAAACTGCTCAAAGTTGGCTTCATCTACTCAGTTCCCTTGACTGAATGGGTTTCCAACCTAGTGCCTATTGATCAAAAGTAAGGGACCATTCACATGTGCATAGACTTTAGGGATCAAAAAAAAGCTTGTCCCAAGAAAAAACACCCTACGTTTTTTATAGATAAAATTATTTACGAATGTGCTAGAAGCAAAATATTCTCATTCATGAATGGTCTTTTCAGCTACAATCAAATTCAAATCCATCCTAAGTACCAGCACAACATTGAATTTATCTATCCTTCGGCATGGTTACCTATCAAAAAAAATTGTTTCTCCTTAAAAATGTTGGGGCCACTTTCTAGCAAGCCATGTTGTATGCATTTCACGACATCAAGCATATCCGTCAAAGCTTATCTCAATGATTTTGCTGCTCAATATCGCAAGAGGGAAAATAATCCTCCCCATATTTGTGAAATATTAGATAGATGCTTCTATTATAGGATTCACTTGTGTAAGATTTGGATGAAAATCCACCCAAGAATGGGACTGAATAAAGGATAGAAAATCTAGAAATCAGAAATGAGCAAGAATAAACTGGATTCTACTCAAGAGAATGCAAATCATACAATGAGATGAAATGCTCATATGAGAGAAATGGGTGAGTATACATAGGATTTACCATCCAAGAGAATAAAAACACATCCAATATAGGATAAAATAAAAAATTCCCTATGTAAACTTAACCTAGTGTGAAGAGAGCTAAAGTGCAAAACTAGCTCAGAAAGAGCTAGATAGTTAAAGAACCTTATTCACACTAACACCCCCTGTAAGTTTCACTTAAGGGGAAATGTAAAAAAAAAATGCAAAGAGGGGTCCTGACTACAAGGCCTAATGAAGTACCCATGTACAAAAGACCCCCTTAAACAGAAAAGGAAGGAGAAAACCTAATGTGAAAAAAATCCCCCCATGAGAGGATAAAGCAAGAAGGGATAAGTGACCTGCCAAAAGAAATGGGTCGCACCCCCAAGAGAGACCGAAGATGGACATACTTTATATCAGTGAAGGGTTTGGTGAAGATGTCTGCAACTTTCTTTATTGTAGCACAATAGTGCAAATCAATGATGTGCTCCTAAATCAACTCCTTGAGAAAATGCATGTGGATCTCAATGTGTTTTGTCCGTTGATGATGAACCAGGTTCTTCGAGATTTGGATGGCACTCTGGTTGTCACAGTGGATGACTTATCACTTCTAAAAATTTATGGCTAGTTCAATGAGTATATTCTAAATCTAAGTGGCCTCAATGGAAGCATTAAGAACACCTCAATATTAAACCTTAGTTGAAGAAAGAATAATGGCATGTTGCTTCTTTCTCTGGAAAAAAAATGGATGATAACCAAGGTGAAAATTGTAGTTGAATGTAGACTTGTGATCATCAAGATCACCAACCCAATCAAAATCCATGTATCCAATCAAATATGAAATTGTTCCCATTGCATAGTGAATCTCGTAACTATGAGTGTCTTGTGTGTAGTGCAAAATGTGTTTGCTAGCCTTCTAGTGAAGCTCGCGTGTCTTTTCCATGAAGTGAAAAAAAATGCCAACTACAAAAAAAATGTCGAGGTAAGTACGAGTCAAGTGGATATGAGTGGCATCTTGAGAACCCAACTAAGAGAAGAAAGAAGTCCATCTTAGCATACCAAGCCCGTGGGACCTGTATGAGACCACATAAAGACTTTCACAATCTACAAACCAGTGAATAATTATAAACAAATCCTTGTGGTTGCTCCATGTAAATACCCTCATGCAAGTCCCCATGAAGAAATGCACTATTCACGTACATATTAAGTACAACCCAACCTTGAGCTACAACAATAGAAAGTATCAGGAAAATGGAGTTCATTTTGACAACGGGGTCAAAGGTCTCAGTGTAGTCAACACTGAGAACCTAAGAAAAAATTTTAGCCACAAGTTGTGCTTTGAACTTATCAATTGATCCATCCACTACAAATTTGGTTCAATGGATCCACTTACAACGAACCAATTTTCTTCCCTTGGAAAAAGGAACAATATTCCAAGTTTTGTTCCAAATCAAGAGTTTTACTCTTCCTCCATTGTTGAATCCCACTCAGCAATAACTAATGCATCATGAAAGGACTATGGATCTAAAGTTGTGGAAATGTAGGAATGCAGAGTATTATGATGTTGTGACTGAGTCCTCCAAGTATAGAAAGGATCCCCAACAAGAGTTCCTGCAAACTCAACTGTAGGACAAGCCCAATGAGGCATGGTAGGGGATGGAGGAGGAGAATTCTCATCATCAAAATATTAACTCTATAAAGAGGAGGATGAAACCTCATGATCACCTTTACAAGTAGAGGAAACTGGAGGAAAATCCTCTGAGTCACTATCTGAATCCACTATGGAAGAAGGAATATGGGAGGATAAGTTAGGAGATATGTTCTCAAATTGCAATGCACTACACTCAATGAAGAGCTCATGTGTCTCAGAATGTAAGAGCTTGTATCCTTTCACATCATCGAGGTACCCAACAAATATGTTGGGATGAATCTCAGGTTCTAAGGCGTTGCACTTCTCCAAAGGAATGTGTGTCGAAGTTGGGGGTCGAAAAGCTCTAAAGTGTCGCACAACAGGTTTCCTACCACACAAAGCTTCAACGAAAGTGATGACATTCAATACCTTATGTGGAACTCTGTTCTGAATGTGAGAAACATAGTTGATATCTCCTGCCCAATACTTAGGTGCAAGGGAGTGTGCGTCGATCATGTACCGAACCATCTCTTTTAGGGACCTGTTTTTCCTCTCTCCAAAACCATTCTGCTTAGGTATATAGGTGACAATATGCTGAATATATATCCCTTAAAGAGTAAAAAATTATTCAAAACAATGGTTCACATATTCTCTGCCATTGTCTATGCAGAGTATTTTGATGCACTTCCCAAATTGTTTCTTAGGGCGAGCCTTGAAATCCTGGAATCTATCAAAAGATTCTACTTTTTGTCAAAGAAAGTAGACCCATGTGTATCTAGAAAATTCATCAATAAAAGTGAGGAAGTAGTGATCCTTATTGAAAGACAAGGATGGAAATGCACCTGACACATCACTGTGAACCAGCTCAAGGAATTATGAATCCCTCCAAGCCTTCCCTTTATTGAACTTGTCATCGGGATGCTTTCCCAAGGCACAACCTGTAATATCCCTAAGGCCGAACCCAATTGTAATGTAAATTAAAATTTACTTAAGCTGGTGAGTTGTTTGATATCGTTTTGTATGCACATTTCATGGCATAGTGCGCGCATGTACTGCGCAGTGAAATGATGAAGTATGCACATTCCAGGATACCGCGCACAGCATCTTATGTGCGTGCGATTGTGAGGCCAGCGAGCCTTTGTGTATATGATATGTTTTATAGGCTGGTGAGCCAATTATTATAAGCTAGGATGCTTATGTTTTGATTAGGTTGGAGAGCCTAGATGTTAAAGGCCAGTGCGCCTGTTTTTGTATATGTCTCATGATTAATATAAAATACATCGATGTGCGCAGACCGACCACGATAAAAGAGATGGGGGACTAAACTCCACTAGTTAGGGAAAGGGAGGGGCCTAAAAGTTAAGAAAAAGGGCTAAGCTAGGGAGCTTAAGCCAAAAAGGAATATTATTTTAATATTTCTTAAATCATAAAGTATGGATAATTATTTTATCCTAAGTTCTAAAGTTGGAGACAAGTGGGCCAAAGTAGCTCCCAACATGACAAGTGTCAAGTGGGGGACATGCATACATATTGTTGGGACTTAGTTCATTTCCTATCATTGTTTTCCATCATATTTCCCATCATTCAGTCATCCAGTCAATTATTCATGACCATGCACACACGCATTGAACTATCATTTGTATTAGCCATTTTTGTGTTGTTGTAGCTGGTTAGCTTGGGAGTTGGATTAAAGAAGTGGGTTGTCAAGCCTGTGGGATATTGAAGAGGCGGGTTGTCTAGCCTATGGGGTATTGAAGAGGCAGGTTGTCAGGCCCGTGAGCAATTCTCTGGGTGAGATAATTGTTGGGAATTGATTTCCTGAAGGTTCTAAACTGCATCTACAGTGCTCTGAGACTTCATGTATGGCCTGTTGTTGAAGCTCGGAAAGGAAGTGGGCCAGCCGAAGGACTATTGAGTAGAGAAGGGGCACACTTCCTGGGTGGGACAGGCATGTGGGGAATTAGAGACTGTAGGTTGTAAGTTTGAGTTGACACCTGAGACTAAGTCTTTCATGTTGTCTATGAGCCTTTAGCCTGGTTAGGAATCCCTTTACCCAGGTGGAGTTTAGTCCTGGCTCGGGGGTGACTCACTGTTGAGAGTGATGAACAGTGTGGTATAATGCTGGGAGGTTCATGGAAGGTCTGCATGCACTTGGTGATATTCTTACCAAGATAAGTGTCAATTGTGTGATAAATTTGCATGCTGCATTGTTATTTACATGTTTATTTTATGGGTTATCATATGTGTGGTTATAACTGTGTTTATTTTTATGGGTATTTCCTGTATATGTTGCATGTATATGTATATTGTAATTTCAGTGTGAATCTGTGTATTACAGATGTTTTTGTATGTTTACGTTTTATATATATGCTTCCACAATAGTTTTGTGTGTATATTATAATTGCATGCAATTCGAAAAATTTATGTGGCATAGCTCAGTTGGATATTGGGTATGTTACAGTATGTATCGCAAAGAGAGAACGAAATACTTCTCTGGCGTAGTGTGGCCCGGCATGGATGGTCGGGGACGTTACAACATGGTATCAGAGCTTCATTTTTCAACACTGAGCCTGGATGAGTCGATAAAGTTGAGTTGAAGTGAAATGTCACAGAGGATTTATTTCGAAGTGGCCAAATTTTGAGTTCCCGAGCATCCATGGTAAAAAGTAATAGCAATTATGTGAAATTGGGAAAATGCCCCAATTTCTGTTGTTAAATTCATGGGAAAATTGAGAAATTTGGCCTTGTGGTGAGATATTGTTGATTTAATATCTGTTCTAGCAGATTCAGACCTGGAATTGGTCGAATTTGAAGTCACAGGGAAGCCATGACAATTGGAGCGAGTTTTATAATTAAAATTCTCAATTCGTGAATTGATTTTGGGAAAAATCCATTCCATAAATGTCAACCCACAACGATTTTTTGTTGCAGAGGTTGGATTGGTGTTATTGGGGTGAAATTGAATGAATTTCATGGTTGTTGAATGTCTATGGTGAAATGGGGAAAAAGTTAGGAAAAGCCCCAATTTCTACAGCGAAATTCATGAGGAATTGATGCCTATAAAAAGGAATGTGCACAGGTGGGCGCACTAAAAATGCATGTTGCACAATAAAAGCTTGCGATATGTAAGAATTGGGCATTGCACAGAAAAATGTTAGCATGCGGGTACGCGAGCTAAAATTTGGTACCGCGCGGAAAAATAGTGGTGTGCTGGTGCACACACTAAATTTTGATTGTCGCGTGGGAAAATGTTGGTGTGCGGGTGTGCACACTAAATTTTGATCACCACACGGAAAAATAATAATGGCGTGCATGTTGTGCACAGTGTTGGAAGAACGCAAAGGAGTTTTATTGTTGCACATGCAATGTGGGTATATGTTGTCGCGTGACAGTTTAGTTAGTGATGCGCGCAGAGTTTTGGTGCACGGTGGAGACGTACTAAACTCTAGCATGGTGCAACGCATAGAGTATATTGCGCGTAGAATATTAGCACGTGATACAAAACTGCGCACAACAGGTAATAGTGCAAGAGCCAAAACTGTGCACGATGGATATTGGCACGTGACACAAAGGTAGTGTGCGCAAGTTATTAGCGCGAAAAAGGAGTGATTCACTGTGGTTTTAAAGTGAACGAAGCACGATTTGCCTTGTGTTGTTGTTGCACATGGTAAATATGGGTTATAGGTTGAAATTTATGAGCGCAAATTTGTTTGAAGGGTGAACAACAGCAGAAAACCAGTGATTTTCTGCGACATTTTATATCATTTGAACATCATCTTTTTGCAGTGCGTTTTTGAGGCCCTTAAGAGCGTTTTTAGGCACTCGAAAAAAATGAAAACAAAGTTCTCCAGGGCACATTCTTTCTCTACAGTTCAAATAAAAGAGCTCGGAGAGAGCTTTCTAATGGTGTAAACCGTTCGTCAAACGGAGCTTCTATGAGAAAGTTACAGCATAAACAATGAAGGGTAAATGTTAAGACCCAACTAACTTCAAAGAGACATAAATCTTTGCGCTGGAATCATATTGAGGCATAGGAGAATTCAATGGAAAGATATTAAGCCATAGAAGACAGTTCCAGAGTTCAATTAAATTCCTAGGCATGTTAAAAATGTTTAATATGGAAAATAAGGCACTTGTAGCATTCCAGACCAAAAACACAAATTGGCCTAGAACTTCAGCAGGCTGTAACTAGCAACCAAGAACCCAGAAAGAGCTGAAACTAGGACAAAATATCCATAATATGTATATGAATAAACCTAATTGATATCCTACGAAAAATCTAATGGAGTTGGTGCAAAAATGCATATTTACAGCGCAGAGTTGCGCCAAGTTGGAAAATGAACAGAAAAATTAATGGGCAATTTTTAAATAGCCATAACTTTCTGCTCAAGACTCGGAATTGAGTGTGGGAGTAGGCGTTGGAAAGGGGAATATAATTATCCACCCAGAAAATTGATCTGGGTATTCCATGTTTTAGGAAATCAGAAGAAAGAATTCTGATATGTATTATTGAACCAGAATGGTTCATATTTTCATGAAATTGTTGAAACAATTAGCCTAACAAAGTTTTGTTGGGTGCACATTTTACAGAGTTAACAACAACTAGATCAGATCAAGATCACCATAGAATCCAGAGGAATGGAAGAGGCACAGAGGAATTACAGTCAAGAGGATGAGATTAGAGGGATGGATGTCCATTTGGGCATTGAAGGAACAAACTCCAATGGACATGGAGATGAAAGGAATGAAAACATGAATATGGAAAAGACCATTAAAAATTCACAAAAGGATGTCCAAAGCCATAAAGATGATAATGAAAGGATTATGAAATCCAAGGAGTAGCAGTATGACTTCAACATGAAGTTATTTCAGAGCTTGAACCGAATAGAAAAGAAATTGGACAAGGAGAGTGGCTCAAGCAAATCTGGAAGTCACGAGCCTTCTGGTGAGAAAAGAAAAGCAAGAAGTGTTAGAAGACATCACCATCACTCCCTGAGGAATTCTAATAAGAGAGAACACAACAACTCAAGTCCATCCCCTGTCAGGAAGCATAAGGGGTCTGGGGTGGATGAGCTACGAGGAGAAATGAACAAAATCAAACCTCCTACATTTGATGGTGAGAACAAGAAGGATGAAGATGCAGAGACATGGTTGTTGGGCATGAGAAAGTATTTTAAATTGCATAATT
>JZKD02S0373808.1:0-18599 GCA_000966675.3 Picea glauca | reverse complement strand
CTCTCTTTTGTGGCCTCCTATTCCTAGCTCAAGTTACAAAAGGCTATGGGTTACACTAAACTCAAGGAAACTAGAAGGGCCCTCAAGCTTCATTCCGATCCCTTTGAAAGGAAGGAAACTTTAATGGATAATTTGAGAGGAAAATTTGGGGCTCAAGGAGCATCCTACAACTTTCATGAAGAGATTGATCTAGGTGGATATCGGTGGCCATCCACCTTTTCCACTGAATCAACGTTTTCGAGCCTTTGGTTTTGATAAACCATGACATTCACCCTTTTGATGTTGTCATTAAGGGGGAATGTAATGTAATTCCATCTTCATTTTTTAATTACTACCATCATGTATGATTTCATAGTGTTCTTATGTACATGTGTAACACACCCAACCCCTTAAATACCTTTTTAAGGGATGGGGCATCAAAATTTCGCTTTTCTCAAGCATCTCGAATCCTCTTCCCGAGATCTCCATCACCTTCTGCTCCCTGAGATCTTTCCAACGACTGTTACCATGCTCAAATCTGAGCTCTGGATTGGAAGTTATGCCCTTCCGAAACTCTTCATAAATCATTGGTCAAAGGCCATATGGCACCCACGTGGGTTCACCTCATTCGTACCATCCTACCTGGAAAAGACTCAACCAAGGTCATCATCCTTTAGCAATGAAATGGCCACTGGAGGGGTGGTTATAGGAAATGTTCCCCGTTCCTTCGCGATTACTGAGCCTTTGTCTCTTTGTCCTTCCTGTCCATGTCTGAAACATTCCTAGAGTCCCGAAGTCCTAGAGTACCCTGGCACTCCTACATCTATGGTGGAGATAAATCCACCATTAAATCCAACAATTGAGATTCTCCCTCGTTCAACGCATAGGCTTAAGGGATTTCAATGTTCGACGCTTCAATGCTGAACTTCCTTTTCTCTACCCGCATATCCTCCGAAGTTCCGAAACCCCAAACTCCTACCACATGGCTCCAACCTTTGGCCCTTTTGAATTAACTAGTACACCACCCCAAACCTCCGAAGTTTTGAAACCCCAGACTCTCGAAGGGCCCACACTTACATGTGTTGCACATTAAATGCAGAGGCAAGGGAAAGTAGGTTCGGGCCTTTGGTTGATTATCTCCAATGTTCCAACATCCCAAGTTCCTAGAAGTCACAGACTCCCAGTGTCCTGGGTACTTCACCAGCTATTAGGCCCAAGCGAGCATGTGCTAAGGGAATTGACACGTGACAAAAGGGCAAAGATGACACGTGGGCCCATCAATGGGTGACATGTGTCATGTTCCAATTGGAATATAAGGTCTGTTAAAATAATGAATCGAGGTGAAACATAACATGTCAAACATGGGTCCACGTCATCTTAGATGACATCAACTTGCCATGTCACTCAGGATTGACAACCTTCGGGAGTCTCCAACCTCTCCTTCCTACGAAATCGCTTGGAGCTCTGAAGTCTGAAATCTCGCCAACAACCTCCCAATATACTTTTATCACACGATTGAGACAGGTCCACGTAGATCCTCAGATCTACGACCTTCGTTGCATCATGACTTCGACGTTCGAGGGTTTGGCTGTGTAATTTCCTTTTTAGTCTTGGAGTGGTCAATGCCAGACTGACCACATTCTAGATCGAATGGTCAAGAGAGACCCCAAATATTCTTCAGATCAATGGTCCTCGTCACTTTCTGACTTCGACGTTCGGGGGTTCCACCCATTTAACACTCTTTTTCCCCCAGAGTAGGTCAACATTGAATTGACCCCGACATAGATCCAACAGAAGACATTTGGCAGAAGATAGGGGTGACATGTGGCCCAAACAACTAGTGACATGTGTCAAGGTCTATTTGACACATAAGGTCTATGAAAGTTACGAATTTGGGTGACACGTGGCACACCTACTATGGGTCCATGTCATCCTAGGTGACATCAACATGCCACGTCACTTCGTCCTTCATCACTCCAACGATATTCTCATTCACCAAAATGTCGAACCTCCTGGAGTAGGACTTCATTGGAGTAATTTACGATATCCTTTCACTAGGATCTATCTAACAGTCGAGAAGGGTCCCGAAGGATCCTTAGATCCATGTTACTTCGCGGGTTTGGCATTCAAGGGTTTTGGTGTTACAACACCTATGTTCTCTTGAAGTGGTCAACGTCGAACTGACCACGACGTAGATCCAATGGTCAGGGGAGACCTTGAATACCCTCATATCTATGGCTTTCGTTACTTCATGTTCGAGAAGTGGATCGAGGTTTAACAAGGGGATGAATCCTACGATAACGGGTAAATGACCGCCAAGTTTTGATCAATTGTCAAGTTATCGGTCTGACAGGTCTCCTTCGATGCATTTGAACGTTGCAATGTTCATTCGCCTCGGAGCTCCGTATTCCCGCAGTCCCGTACAACTTAGCTCCTTTTTTAGTGTAGCTAAGGGTTCCATGGACCTGTCCCTATGGAACTTTGTCAAGATCGAAAGGATACACTCATAACTCTTAGCCAAGATTTGGTTAAGTTCATGGGCATGAGCCCATGGTCTCTTGGACAACTGGTTTGAAGCAAGCAACTTCCATTCATAGAACTTAATTCCTAAAACAGGGAAAGGTATTTTCGAGGGATTAACCGGACTATAGAAATCTCGTAGAGTCTACCCTGACTCTAGAACTGTGAAGTTGATCCTTGGGAAAACACCGTGAGGATTTTCCAACTAGCCTAGGGACAAAACTTGTCATCTTACAACCATTCAAATGCAACAACTTACATAAGAAAATTAAGAATTATTACCATTAAAATCACGCGAAGAACAATTTATCACAATCACATACATTCAAATCATGCATTTTAGTTCAAGTGCACCGGGTATATGAAGTACTTATCTATTAGAAGTTGTAGCCAACCAACTGGTTGTGGGTGTTCACCTTTCCACCCAACTGTAGGATTAGAGGCATTCATTCTTATCACTTTGTCCACCCTTGTGCCAAGCCAAGATATCACTAGGGAACTTTTCCAGTTCCTCAGATCATGTTTTATGGAAACTCTCAGAGATCCTCTCTCTTGTTCTCTCCAGTAACTAGGACAAATTAATCTTCCAGTTCTTCTTCTCAACTGGTGAGCCTCACACACTCTTCCTCTTTCTGAATGGTATCTTTTTTCTCTTGCATGCCCGCTCGTAGGCATGCTCTATTTATTGTCTGCCTTCGTGCATATTCTTGCACACATTTTTCGTCCCCAGGAAGGATTGTGGACCTGTCCTCTTCCTTCTGTCAAAAGAAACTCAGGTTAGTCTAGGCCTGTAGGAAACTGCCCTCTGTGATACTTCGGGATGACAGTTTTCTGTCTCCTCAGCTAGACCCTCCATTCATTGGGGTATTTGATTGTTCAACCACCAGTCCTTTTCTCATTAACTGATTTTTCCTTGGGATCAAGATGATGCTTATTATTTCAACAAAGATAATTTGAGTCATTTTGACATAATGACACCTATCTACAGTTTCCTCAGTCTTTCTTCTAGTGATATCATGGCCAATACTTCTAAGCTTCATCCCTACAGTAATTTTTTGGCAATCTAAAAATAATACATTTACATTGTTCACATTCTATAGCATGGTGATGATAATTAATGATTAATTACAAGTTGGGGGAAACATGGGTATTACAATCCCTTCCCCCTTAAAAGGAACACCATCCTCGATGTTCTTTCTAAGTAACACTTGTCATGCCTTTGTCATTCAACTGCTTCAGAAATCTTGATCATATTTCTTGGTCAGGTCCTTTCCAAACCCTTGGCCTTCGTCACCTACCTTCAATAATCTTGGACAACAAGCATATTAATCACAATTTCATGCGAAAATATTTTATTGTTGTGCAAAATTCAAGAGGAAAAATTTCATAATCTAGCACAATACTTATATGTGCAGTTCGTGGATTTTCATCCATATGGCTGTCTTATTATCTTATCTCATTTTGTTTCCTTGACATACACATTGTGTGCATGATCCCAATCAATAGTTTATAAGAATTATCAAAATCTCCTCTTCCTTGTGGTCACTCACCCTTCAGGCCCAGGCTCATGCATCCCCTTCTCTAGTGTATAGTCCCTCGAACGATCCATATTTCCTTTCCAAGGATTTATCACATAGGAACAGTTCTAAAGACTCCATTGACCCTTACAATCGAGGTGTCCCTTAGACTAGCTTTGTCGAGGCGTCCCTCCGACTTGTGTTTCCAAAACACAACATATTCTAGGGTGATCATGGCTTACCACATGGTTCTCCTGTCTCAACAATAACCTTTTTCATGCTTTCTAGATTGACATTCTTCACCTGTCCTCCCTAGATGGATATTTTTCATCTCACCTGTATCACATGTATACATAAATTATGAGTTATTATCATCAATTTCAAATTCATAATTTTCTTCCAAATCTGTCACCCACAGATTTCCAAATTCCACATTTATTTTCAGATCTATTCCCACAGGGACCAGATTCACAAGTATGGGACCTTCCTTCCCATAGCAATTTAGCTCAACAAGAAATTGGTCTTCCTTATGGGCTTACAACATTGCCATATCCAAGACCCTTTTCTTCCTACAATTTCAACATTCCTCAGCCAAACAAATTGTTAGTTTTTCATGCACATTATATTTTCAAAACTATGCATATTAACAGTCTAAGTCGTTTCATTTATTCAAGGGTACAAAGAAAAAAAGAAATACCGTTCTTTACGTATTCATCCTTTCAACATACCAAATTTTCTAAAAGAAATTCAAATATCAAATGAATTTAATCAATTGTGCCAATATTCATGGCCACATTCATACCCAATGTACCCTTTATATTGGACTCAAGTTTGCCATGCTTATCATGAGAAATTTATCATGGTGTGTTGGAGCTCAACCAACCTCTTCACCATAAGGTTTAATCACTCTCCTTCTCTCTTACAACAAGACTATTCTCCATGCTACAGGTCGATCATGATCCCAAATCAACACATACTAAACTAAAATTTTCTCTTAAATGCACCCAAGCATTCTTCCTTCATTAGTAAACATGGTGCCAACACTCATGGCTACCCAAATTTTCCTTTATTTATTAACTACACAATTTAAGTAGAGTAGTGGAAGGTCCTCCTCCCTCGATGGAAATCCATTGTCTTCCCTCTTATGAAAACATGCATTTCCTCAATGCATTCCATGCAATGTGCTAACTATGAGCACCTTTATTCCCAATCTCCCTAGATTGATCATTGTACCCATGGTACTCTTTACTCATGCATTTTCTTGCAAGGATTATAACTCATCCTTGACTAGAATAGACTTCCTCTCTCTATTCTTCGGGTTCTTTTTTTGAATCATACCCTACTTGGTATCAATGGCATCCAACAACCACTCAACTTCAATTATATATATCACTGAAATAATAAAATATTTCAGAAGGTATTCTTACCCAATCCCTTCATACCTTATGCCTTATAGGCATGAACACTTTTATACATGTTCTGACTTTCAACACCCTCTCTGATATTGCCTCATCAATGGTGCTTTATGGGGATTTTTAAAGTCCCTTCAACAATTTCAACAACAACCTTCTCGTATTTGTTGATATTATGGTAGTTGTGGGAGGTATTTACCTCCACATGTGAACCTGATGAGAATAGAATACTCCGGGAAGAAAGAAGAAACCCTAATGAGTTGGCTAATAACCCTAGAAGACTTGTCGACTCAAGAAGATAATTTATATTAGGTTATTAGCCTCCAAGAGAAGAAGTCGGCCATAAGAAATAATAATATACTGAACAGACAGTACCCAGAAGGAGAAGTCGACCCCAGTAAGTTTTCCAGATTACTATAAATACAGGGTGCCAGTTCTCATTTGTCATAGTCTCATAATTGCAGAGAAACAAATGGTGTGCATTGTAGTTCCCAGTTTGGTGCGCACGTGTGGAGGAGAGATGCAGGTGTCGCTGTTGCAACAACTAGTTTTCAGTTTTGGCTTGGACTATCTCTTGGATAGGGTTTGGACTATCTGATCAGCTATTGTTGGTGCGCTATCCTTGGAGGAAGATGTGTTACACCTTGTTTGGCTATCTAGCCTAGGGTTTTCTTTCGGAGTAATTCTCAGTCAAGGTTAAGGTGCTCGGAGGGTGGCTTCGGCCTATGGTTGGGTGACAAGGGTATTGTCAATGGTAAAATGAGCACATCCTTCATATTCTAATAGGTTATGGGCCCACCCCTCCTTCATTCAGTCTAAACATTGGAAGGAAACATAGCCACTAGGATATTGAGCTCGCTGAGGAACTGTCGCTAGGGTTATTAGCAGAAGAAGCTTCCAAGACACTATCGCTAAGGTTACTAGTAGGAGTAGTTGTAGAAACCCTAATCCACTTGTTGAGGAACCTTAAGTGAATGGATTGACCTAATCTCTAGATAGATTAGTGCACTCTAGCCTAGCACATCTCCCGATACTCTCAACAAGCCAAGACATGAAGTTTGAGTTTATGGTCAAATCTAGGGTTTGACCAAGTCAAAGTAACCATGACTTATTCTATGAAGTCAGAGAATAATTTATATGGACCCTCTAAATTCAGAGCGTGGAAGACAAGGATTCACCTCATCCTTGCCAAGAATAAAGTGCTGGATATCGTGAAAGGAAAGATCGTGAAGCCAGAGTTTGAAGAAGGAAAAGAGAAGGAACCACAGAACGTTGCAGTTATGGAGAAGTTCAAAGACAGTAATATCAATGTTATGAGTATCATAGTGGAATCTATAAAAGACCACTTGATACCCTACATCTCCCATCTTGACTCATCAAAGAAGATGTACGATGCCCTAACAAATCTCTTCTCAGTCAGAAACATTNATTCTTCAGATCAATGGTCCTCGTCACTTTCTGACTTCGACGTTCGGGGGTTCCACCCATTTAACACTCTTTTTCCCCCAGAGTAGGTCAACATTGAATTGACCCCGACATAGATCCAACAGAAGACATTTGGCAGAAGATAGGGGTGACATGTGGCCCAAACAACTAGTGACATGTGTCAAGGTCTATTTGACACATAAGGTCTATGAAAGTTACGAATTTGGGTGACACGTGGCACACCTACTATGGGTCCATGTCATCCTAGGTGACATCAACATGCCACGTCACTTCGTCCTTCATCACTCCAACGATATTCTCATTCACCAAAATGTCGAACCTCCTGGAGTAGGACTTCATTGGAGTAATTTACGATATCCTTTCACTAGGATCTATCTAACAGTCGAGAAGGGTCCCGAAGGATCCTTAGATCCATGTTACTTCGCGGGTTTGGCATTCAAGGGTTTTGGTGTTACAACACCTATGTTCTCTTGAAGTGGTCAACGTCGAACTGACCACGACGTAGATCCAATGGTCAGGGGAGACCTTGAATACCCTCATATCTATGGCTTTCGTTACTTCATGTTCGAGAAGTGGATCGAGGTTTAACAAGGGGATGAATCCTACGATAACGGGTAAATGACCGCCAAGTTTTGATCAATTGTCAAGTTATCGGTCTGACAGGTCTCCTTCGATGCATTTGAACGTTGCAATGTTCATTCGCCTCGGAGCTCCGTATTCCCGCAGTCCCGTACAACTTAGCTCCTTTTTTAGTGTAGCTAAGGGTTCCATGGACCTGTCCCTATGGAACTTTGTCAAGATCGAAAGGATACACTCATAACTCTTAGCCAAGATTTGGTTAAGTTCATGGGCATGAGCCCATGGTCTCTTGGACAACTGGTTTGAAGCAAGCAACTTCCATTCATAGAACTTAATTCCTAAAACAGGGAAAGGTATTTTCGAGGGATTAACCGGACTATAGAAATCTCGTAGAGTCTACCCTGACTCTAGAACTGTGAAGTTGATCCTTGGGAAAACACCGTGAGGATTTTCCAACTAGCCTAGGGACAAAACTTGTCATCTTACAACCATTCAAATGCAACAACTTACATAAGAAAATTAAGAATTATTACCATTAAAATCACGCGAAGAACAATTTATCACAATCACATACATTCAAATCATGCATTTTAGTTCAAGTGCACCGGGTATATGAAGTACTTATCTATTAGAAGTTGTAGCCAACCAACTGGTTGTGGGTGTTCACCTTTCCACCCAACTGTAGGATTAGAGGCATTCATTCTTATCACTTTGTCCACCCTTGTGCCAAGCCAAGATATCACTAGGGAACTTTTCCAGTTCCTCAGATCATGTTTTATGGAAACTCTCAGAGATCCTCTCTCTTGTTCTCTCCAGTAACTAGGACAAATTAATCTTCCAGTTCTTCTTCTCAACTGGTGAGCCTCACACACTCTTCCTCTTTCTGAATGGTATCTTTTTTCTCTTGCATGCCCGCTCGTAGGCATGCTCTATTTATTGTCTGCCTTCGTGCATATTCTTGCACACATTTTTCGTCCCCAGGAAGGATTGTGGACCTGTCCTCTTCCTTCTGTCAAAAGAAACTCAGGTTAGTCTAGGCCTGTAGGAAACTGCCCTCTGTGATACTTCGGGATGACAGTTTTCTGTCTCCTCAGCTAGACCCTCCATTCATTGGGGTATTTGATTGTTCAACCACCAGTCCTTTTCTCATTAACTGATTTTTCCTTGGGATCAAGATGATGCTTATTATTTCAACAAAGATAATTTGAGTCATTTTGACATAATGACACCTATCTACAGTTTCCTCAGTCTTTCTTCTAGTGATATCATGGCCAATACTTCTAAGCTTCATCCCTACAGTAATTTTTTGGCAATCTAAAAATAATACATTTACATTGTTCACATTCTATAGCATGGTGATGATAATTAATGATTAATTACAAGTTGGGGGAAACATGGGTATTACAATCCCTTCCCCCTTAAAAGGAACACCATCCTCGATGTTCTTTCTAAGTAACACTTGTCATGCCTTTGTCATTCAACTGCTTCAGAAATCTTGATCATATTTCTTGGTCAGGTCCTTTCCAAACCCTTGGCCTTCGTCACCTACCTTCAATAATCTTGGACAACAAGCATATTAATCACAATTTCATGCGAAAATATTTTATTGTTGTGCAAAATTCAAGAGGAAAAATTTCATAATCTAGCACAATACTTATATGTGCAGTTCGTGGATTTTCATCCATATGGCTGTCTTATTATCTTATCTCATTTTGTTTCCTTGACATACACATTGTGTGCATGATCCCAATCAATAGTTTATAAGAATTATCAAAATCTCCTCTTCCTTGTGGTCACTCACCCTTCAGGCCCAGGCTCATGCATCCCCTTCTCTAGTGTATAGTCCCTCGAACGATCCATATTTCCTTTCCAAGGATTTATCACATAGGAACAGTTCTAAAGACTCCATTGACCCTTACAATCGAGGTGTCCCTTAGACTAGCTTTGTCGAGGCGTCCCTCCGACTTGTGTTTCCAAAACACAACATATTCTAGGGTGATCATGGCTTACCACATGGTTCTCCTGTCTCAACAATAACCTTTTTCATGCTTTCTAGATTGACATTCTTCACCTGTCCTCCCTAGATGGATATTTTTCATCTCACCTGTATCACATGTATACATAAATTATGAGTTATTATCATCAATTTCAAATTCATAATTTTCTTCCAAATCTGTCACCCACAGATTTCCAAATTCCACATTTATTTTCAGATCTATTCCCACAGGGACCAGATTCACAAGTATGGGACCTTCCTTCCCATAGCAATTTAGCTCAACAAGAAATTGGTCTTCCTTATGGGCTTACAACATTGCCATATCCAAGACCCTTTTCTTCCTACAATTTCAACATTCCTCAGCCAAACAAATTGTTAGTTTTTCATGCACATTATATTTTCAAAACTATGCATATTAACAGTCTAAGTCGTTTCATTTATTCAAGGGTACAAAGAAAAAAAGAAATACCGTTCTTTACGTATTCATCCTTTCAACATACCAAATTTTCTAAAAGAAATTCAAATATCAAATGAATTTAATCAATTGTGCCAATATTCATGGCCACATTCATACCCAATGTACCCTTTATATTGGACTCAAGTTTGCCATGCTTATCATGAGAAATTTATCATGGTGTGTTGGAGCTCAACCAACCTCTTCACCATAAGGTTTAATCACTCTCCTTCTCTCTTACAACAAGACTATTCTCCATGCTACAGGTCGATCATGATCCCAAATCAACACATACTAAACTAAAATTTTCTCTTAAATGCACCCAAGCATTCTTCCTTCATTAGTAAACATGGTGCCAACACTCATGGCTACCCAAATTTTCCTTTATTTATTAACTACACAATTTAAGTAGAGTAGTGGAAGGTCCTCCTCCCTCGATGGAAATCCATTGTCTTCCCTCTTATGAAAACATGCATTTCCTCAATGCATTCCATGCAATGTGCTAACTATGAGCACCTTTATTCCCAATCTCCCTAGATTGATCATTGTACCCATGGTACTCTTTACTCATGCATTTTCTTGCAAGGATTATAACTCATCCTTGACTAGAATAGACTTCCTCTCTCTATTCTTCGGGTTCTTTTTTTGAATCATACCCTACTTGGTATCAATGGCATCCAACAACCACTCAACTTCAATTATATATATCACTGAAATAATAAAATATTTCAGAAGGTATTCTTACCCAATCCCTTCATACCTTATGCCTTATAGGCATGAACACTTTTATACATGTTCTGACTTTCAACACCCTCTCTGATATTGCCTCATCAATGGTTCTTTATGGGGATTTTTAAAGTCCCTTCAACAATTTCAACAACAACCTTCTCGTATTTGTTGATATTATGGTAGTTGTGGGAGGTATTTACCTCCACATGTGAACCTAATGAGAATAGAATACTCCGGGAAGAAAGAAGAAACCCTAATGAGTTGGCTAATAACCCTAGAAGACTTATCGACTCAAGAAGATAATTTATATTAGGTTATTAGCCTCCAAGAGAAGAAGTCGGCCATAAGAAATAATAATATACTGAACAGACAGTACCTAGAAGGAGAAGTCGACCCCAGTAAGTTTTCAAGATTACTATAAATACAGGGCGCCAGTTCTCATTTGTCATAGTCTCAGAATTGCAGAGCAACAAATGGTGTGCACTGCAGTTCCCAGTTTGGTGCGCACGTGTGGGGGAGAGTTGCAGGTGTCGTTGTTGCAACAACTAGTTTTCAGTTTTGGCTTGGACTATCTCTTGGATAGGGTTTGGACTATCTGTTCAGCTATTGTTGGTGCGCTATCCTTGGAGGAAGATGCGTTACACCTTGTTTGGCTATCTAGCCTAGGGTTTTCTTTCGGAGTAATTCTCAGTCAAGGTTAAGGTGCTCGGAGGGTGGCTTCGGCTTATGGTTGGGTGACAAGGGTATTGTCAATGGTAAAATGAGCACATCCTTCATATTATAATAGGTTATGGGCCCACCCGTCCTTCATTCAATCTAAACGTTGGAAGGAAACATAGCCACTAGGATATTGAGCTCGCTGAGGAACTGCCGCTAGGGTTACTAGCAGAAGAAGCTTCCAAGACACTGTCGCTAGGGTTACTAGCAGGAGCAGTTGTAGAAACCCTAATCCACTTGTTGAGGAACCTTAAGTGAATGGATTGACCTAATCTCTAGATAGATTAGTGCGCTCTAGCCTAGTGCATCTCCTGATACTCTCAACAAGCCAAGACGTGAAGTTTGAGTTTATGGTCAAATCTAAGGTTTGACCAAGTCAAAGCAACCATGACTTATTCTGTGAAGTCAGAGAATAATTTATATGGATCCTCTAAATTCAGAGCGTGGAAGACAAGGATTCACCTCATCCTTGCCAAGAATAAAGTGCTGGATATCGTGAAAGGAAAGATCGTGAAGCCAGAGTTTGAAGAAGGAAAAGAGAAGGAACCACAAAACGTTGCAGTTATGGAGAAGTTCAAAGACAATGATATCAATGTTATGAGTATCATAGTGGAATCTATAAAAGACCACTTAATACTCTACATCTCCCATCTTGACTCATCAAAGAAGATGTACGATGCCCTAACAAATCTCTTCTCAGTCAGAAACATTGAACAAGTAACGAGTNCAAAAGAAGTATGATGATCAAGCCTTCACAGCAAGATTCAAGAACTTCAGGAACAAAAGGAAGTTTGGTTCAAGGAGGAAGCCAAATCAAGAGAAAGACATTTCAGAAGTATAATTCTTCAACTGTCGAAAGTATGGTCACTACAAGATTCATTGTCTCGAGCTAAAGAAAAGGAAGGAGAAACATGAAGCATCAATTTCCGAAGAAAAGGAACCTACACGTGGATTATGATTGAAAAATAGTCCATCTTGGACAAATGCTTTCCTGTTCGGAAAGCGGATTATGATTTCTGACAGACATCAATTTCCCATTGTGGTTAACATGGGAAATGGTCCAGATTGCTGATGTATCATAAAAAATGACTTCCCATTGTGGTTAACATGGGGAGTGGTCTAGGGAAGTCTCTCTTATTTAGGGTTACTCAAGAAGACTGACCCGCCTCACCGGACAGTTATTTCTCATTGTGGTTAACATGAGGAATGGTCTGTTTTGGAGGTTGATACAGAACAGTCTTTTCCTATTGTGGTTAACAGAGGAACTGGTCCGGACAATCATTCCTTAGGGTTTATACATTCTCTCCAGGGTGAAATTTGATTAGTGTAGGAGGAATGACCCAGGGTGGGGAATGGTCCAGGCTCAATAATCAGGGACAGACATTCCTTAGGGTTTATACATTCTCTCCAGGGTGCATTTTGATTAGTGTAGGTGGAATGGCCCAGGGTGGGGAATGGTCCAGGCTCAACATTCCTTAGGGTTTATACATTATCTCCAGGGTGCACTTTTATTAGTGTAGGAAGAATGGCCTAGGGCGGGGAATGGTCCAGGACAACTATTCTTCCTTGCTTGAGAAGAATAGTCCATATATCTCATTGTTCTACTCCGAGGGCATATATTCTTTCAGATCTCACATATGTGAGTGAAAGATTGGCCCAGATGATTTAGTTTATATCATAACATTGTTTCTGTGCAGGTTGCTATCAAATGTTTGTTATGAAGACTATATGACAATAGATGTATACTATTGTGGTGGATATGTTCCACTATTCGTGACTATACGTTGCTGATCAAGTACTTGTGTGTTACTTGGTGTGATAGTGTACCAATGGATTGTAGTTATGTACTACTATGGGTAGACATAGTTGTGTTCTATTTTGTTCTGATTTCCTTGAAGACTATCAACAATTTATTGGAAATAATTATCAGCCAGATGAATGATGAACAAAGATTTTCCAGATAGAAAATGGTTCAGAACATTTACTCTTCTAGATTAGAAGAATGGCTCTGGTATCACTTTGTGGAGTGAGCATCATGTCTGATTACTTATATAAAGTATGGTTTCGAGAGATGATGCAGCTGATGATGATGATGATGGTGCTCATGATCTAGTCTATATAACTATGTTGATGCTACCGGGTGAATGGTATGTTTTTGTGCTCAAGACCATTACCTGTAATACCTCCCTAGCTAGGAGGGAGTGTTGATATTATGGTAGTTGCGGGAGGTATTTACCTCCACGTGTGAACCTGACGAGAATAGAATACTCCGAGAAGAAATAAGAAACCCTAATGAGTTGGCTAATAACCCTAGAAGACTTGTCGACTCAAGAAGATAATTTATATTAGGTTATTAGCCTCCAAAAGAAGAAGTCCGCCAAAAGAAATAATAATATACTGAACAGACAATACCCAAAAGGAGAAGTCAGCCACAATTAGTCTGCTAGATTACTATAAATACAGGGCACCAGTTCTCATTTGTCATAGTCTCAGAATTGCAGAGCAGCAACTGGTGCGCACTGCAGTTCCTAGTTTGTTGCGCACGTGTGGAGGAGAGCTGCAGGTGTAGCTGCTGCAACAACCAATTTTTGGTTTTGGCTTGGACTATCTCTTGGCTAGGGTTTGGACTATCTCATCAGCTATTGTTGGTGCGCTATCCTTGGAGGAAGATGCACTACATCTTGTTTGTCTATCTAGCCTAGGGTTTGCTTCCGGAGTAATTCTCAGTCAAGGTTAAGGTGCTCGGAGGGTGGCTTCGGCCTATGGTTGGGTGACAAGGGTATTGTCAATGGTAAAACAAGCACATCCTTCATATTCTAACAGTATTCATCCTCTGCTTGAGGTTTTCCATCATTGGTAACTGTCTTTCCCAACAATTTCAATTTATTTTCTACGCATGACATATATCACAAAATGTTAGTCATCATGTAAAATAAAAATACATGTATTATAGCATTCAAATCAATAAAACATTTTTAGATATGTCCTAGCATATATTTATGCACTTCTTCATAGTATCCTTGATGTTTTTTATGAGTGCAACACAAACAATTCTCAATTGTTTCTACAGTCATACAACAAACATCATTATGGTGTCAAAACATTTACTTTCATCAACACACCAGTTTCTCATCCCAGAGAAAACATAATAAATAACAAGAAAGGAGTTAAGGGCTCTTCCCTTTTCCAACTCCTTCTACACAACCTGGGACTTCCAGTCCAACTGAGTTATTCCAAGGCCTCACTGTCTTTACTTAACACAACTCAACCAAGCCTATTCATTTAAACATACTCATTGGTTTATTTTCCTTTTACCACTTGTACTTGTTTTCACGACTGTTCTTTTAAGGACTACAACTCTGTTAAGCAATTTAGAGTCTTTAAAATGAGAAAAGTATTCTGCCTTTTCCTTTTTCTTTGCTTNACCCCAAAAGAAGTATGATGATCAAGCCTTCACAGCAAGATTCAAGAACTTCAGGAACAAAAGGAAGTTTGGTTCAAGGAGGAAGCCAAATCAAGAGAAAGACATTTCAGAAGTAGAATGCTTCAACTGTCGAAAGTATGGTCACTACAAGATTCATTGTCTCGAGCTAAAGAAAAGGAAGGAGAAACACAAAGCATCAATTTCCGAAGAAAAGGAACCTACACGTGGATTATGATTGAAAAATAGTCCATCTTGGACAAATTCTTTCCTGTTCGGAAAGCAGATTATGATTTCTGACAGACATCGATTTCCCATTGTGGTTAACATGGGAAATGGTCCAGATTGCTGATGTATCATAAACAATGACTTCCCATTGTGGTTAACATGGGGAGTGGTCTAGGGAAGTCTCTCTTCTTTAGGGTTACTCAAGAAGACTGACCCGCCTCACCGGACAGTTATTTCTCATTGTGGTTAACATGAGGAATGGTCTGTTTTGGAGGTTGATACAGAACAATATTTTCCTATTGTGGTTAACAGAGGAACTGGTCCGGACAATCATTCCTTAGGGTTTATACATTCTCTCCAGGGTGCACTTTGATTAGTGTAGGAGGAATGACCCAGGGTGGGGAATGGTCCAGGCTCAATAATCAGGGACAAACATTCCTTAGGGTTTATACATTCTCTCCAGGGTGCATTTTGATTAGTGTAGGAGGAATGGCCCAAGGTGGGGAATGGTCCAGGCTCAACATTCCTTAGGGTTTATACATTATCTCCAGGGTGCACTTTCATTAGTGTAGGAAGAATGGCCTAGGGCAGGGAATGGTCTAGGACAACTATTCTTCCTTGCTTGAGAAGAATAGTCCATATATCTCATTGTTCTACTCTGAGGGCATATATTCTTTCAGATCTCACAAATGTGAGTAAAAGATTGGCCCAGATGATTTAGTTTATATCATAACATTGTTTATGTGCAGGTTGCTATCAAATGTTTGTTATGAAGACTATATGACAATAGATGTATACTATTGTGGTGGATATGTTCCACTATTCGTGACTATACGTTGCTGATCAGGTACTTGTTTGTTACTTGGTGTCACAGTGTACCAATGGATTGTAGTTATGTACTACTATGGGTAGACACAATTGTGTTCTATTTTGTTCTGATTGCCTTGAAGACTATCAACAATTTATTGGAAATAATTATCATCCAGATGAATGATGAACAAAGATTTTCCAGATAGAAAATGACTCAGAACATTTACTCTTCTAGATTAGAAGAATGGCTCTTGTATCACTCTGTGGAGTGAGCATCATGTATGATTACTTAGATAAAGTATGGTTTCGAGAGATGATGCAGCTGATGATGATGATGGTGCTCATGATCTAGTCTATATAACTATGTTGATTCTACCGGGTGAATGGTATGTTTTTGTGCTCAAGACCATTACCTGTAATACCTCCCTAGCTAGGAGGGAGTGTTGATATTATGGTAGTTGCGGGAGGTATTTACCTCCACGTGTGAACCTGACGAGAATAGAATACTCCAAGAAGAAATAAGAAACCCTAATGAGTTGGCTAATAACCCTAGAAGACTTGTCGACTCAAGAAGATAATTTATATTAGGTTATTAGCCTCCGAAAGAAGAAGTCGGCCAAAAGAAATAATAATATACTGAACAGACAGTACCCAAAAGGAGAAGTCAGCCACAATAAGTCTGCTAGATTACTATAAATACAGGGCACCAATTCTCATTTGTCATAGTCTCAGAATTGCAGAGCAGCAACTGGTGCGCACTGCAGTTCCTAGTTTGGTGCGTACGTGTGGAGGAGAGCTGCAGGTGTAGCTGCTGCAGCAACTGGTTTTTGGTTTTGGCTTGGACTATCTCTTGGCTAGGGTTTGGACTATCTCATCAACTATTTTTGGTGCGCTATCCTTGGAGGAAGATGCACTACATCTTGTTTGGCTATCTAGCCTAGGGTTTGCTTACAGAGTAATTCTTAGTCAAGGTTAAGGTGCTCGGAGGGTGGCTTCGGCCTATGGTTGGGTGACAAGGGTATTGTCAATGGTAAAACAAGCACATCCTTCATATTCTAACAGTATTCATCATCTGCTTGAGGTTTTCCATCATTGGTAACTGTCTTTCCCAACAATTTCAATTTATTTTCTACGCATGACATATATCACAAAATGTTAGTCATCATGTAAAATAAAAATACATGTATTATAGCATTCAAATCAATAAAACATTTTTAGATATGTCCTAGCATATATTTATGCACTTCTTCATAGTATCCTTGATGTTTTTTATGAGTGCAACACAAACAATTCTCAATTGTTTCTACAGTCATACAACAAACATCATTATGGTGTCAAAACATTTACTTTCATCAACACACCAGTTTCTCATCCCAGAGAAAACATAATAAATAACAAGAAAGGAGTTAAGGGCTCTTCCCTTTTCCAACTCCTTCTACACAACCTGGGACTTCCAGTCCAACTGAGTTATTCCAAGGCCTCACTGTCTTTACTTAACACAACTCAACCAAGCCTATTCATTTAAACATACTCATTGGTTTATTTTCCTTTTACCACTTGTACTTGTTTTCACGACTGTTCTTTTAAGGACTACAACTCTGTTAAGCAATTTAGAGTCTTTAAAATGAGAAAAGTATTCTGCCTTTTCCTTTTTCTTTGCTTCTGCAATTTACTCCCTGCTGTGATATTTGTTATCGGGTTAATTGTTAAGTGCGGACACAAATCAATCTCCCTAGATCTAGAACAAAACAAGACAAGACATGGTGCTTTCCCTAAGTTTTAATCATTGAATCTACTATCAAAGAAAGGATGAGTGACATACCTTTGAATATCGCTTCCTTATGTCTTAGTTGTCCCTGCTTCACTCCAGTGCTCTTGTAATATTTATCCTGCAATGAAACACAAACCAACCAAAGTGAAAGCAACAATAATATATCCAATGACAACCTATGCATGTGATCAAGGAGTCATGCAATAAAATGATAATGATTTTATGGGAAAGAAGCATGCCACTGTATTATATTAAAGAATGTGGAAGAAAGATACAATCAGATGCCTTGATGTTGTTAGGTTCCTTCCAACAATCCCTTGCTTCCCACACACTTCTTTCTCCAAGGATTTTGAGACCAGTGATCTGATAGCTACTCACAATCTATCTTGACGAAGCAAAGCTCAAAGCCACTCTAACCAAGCTAACAATATCAAGCCAAAACCAACTAAATTTCTCCATGAGAGCTCCTCTCCTTTTATATGCTGAAGAGGATAAGGTGAGGAGGTTAGGATGATCCCACTAAATCATGAAAGTGAGTAATATCCAAACCATTCGAAAGCCACCTCACTATAGAAGCTTCTCCTTCTAAAATCATCGAGAAAATGCTCATTTTTCCCATGTACGAAGGCCGTCGCACCCTAGCTATAGAGAAACCTGCGTAAACTCCATAGCCTAGCTATGGTGCAGCCTGCGGAAATCAGGAATTTCCACACCCTGTGTATAGAGCAACTTGCAAAAATCCTTCTTAATAGGATTTTTACAAAGGAAAATACAACTTCTTCTCTCAGTGATCCGGATTATTTTCGGCACGAAATGAGAGCGGAGATATAATAAAGAAATGCACAGAGATATTGTGTATATCCAGTAATATAACAGAAATATATCAGAGATGAAACCATAAACACAGAGATACAGTAATACACGGTTTCTATTAATGAAAGAAATGTACAGAGATTGTAAAAATACAGAGTGAAAGACTCGCTAGAATGGTGGCAGCTTATCTCTGAGAAGAGATGTGAT
>JZKD02S0373807.1:278025-318535 GCA_000966675.3 Picea glauca | reverse complement strand
ATCACTTGCGAGCAAGTGTCCTCAAAGAATAAGTTTGGCATGTGCGCCAGGGCGGGATGTTACATTTCTTGATCTACATATCTTTTCTATCGATATTTCACAACCTTTAAATTTCGTTGCACCTTCTTAACTATCTAATCCATTTCATGGAACATTTCTAGTCCAATCATTATACGGTCAACTGGATTATCCCAACTGATCGGAGTTGTACATTTCCTGCAATAGAAAACTTCGAAAGGACTCATTTTTGTCGATGCTTGATAACCTTTATTGTATGCGAATTTGATTGAGTGTAGGTACTCTTCCCACTTAGTTGGTTTCATTCTTATGTACATTCATAACACATATTCAATAATCTGGTTTGTACGTTATGTTTGTCCATTCGTTCGTGGATGATAACTTATGCTGAAATTCAAATTAGTTTCCAGACTTGAAAACAATTCCTTCCATAAATTTGATGTAAATTTGACATCTCTATCTGAAATCACCATTTTAGGAATTCCATGCAATCCAAATATTTATTTCATAAAAAAATCATTCATATCAATAGCTTTATAAGTAGATTTCACAGGTATGAAGTGAGTAGAATTACTCAATTTATCCACAACTACCATAATCAAATCATGTTGTCTTTGAGTTTTAGGCAAACGTGTAATGAAATCCATAGAAATAATTTCCCATTTCCATTATGGAATAGGTAAAGGTTGTAATAAACCCGATGGATGTTGATGTTCAACTTTCACCTGTTGACAATTTAAACATTTAGATAAATAATCAGTTGTTTTAGTTTTCATATTAGGCCAATAAAATTGTTTCCTCAAGACTGTTATCATTTTATGATATCCTAGATGGCCAAAATAAGTCTTTTTATGCAACTCATTTATAATTACAAACTTTAAATTAGTATAATTAGGCACATATATTTTTCTTTTGAACCTTAATATTCCATTTTTGTCAATGGTGTAATCTGTGCCATCCAAATTTCCTTCATTTTTCAGCAATTGTTCTGTTGTTTTGATGTATTCTCCATCAATTATGCTTTCATATTTAATTATTTCTTCAATATCACTTTCTCTTTTACTCGTTATAATTTCATATATTGCATTAGTTCTTCGACTAAGTGCATATTTGACTTTATTCTCCTTCCCTTTGATATGTTGAACTTCAAAATCAAACTCGCTTAAAAAGGCTAATCACCTTGCTTGTCGTGCATTGATATGTTGTTGAATAAACAAATATTTCACAATGTTGTTATATGTTAATTATAATAATTTCCCTCTCATTAGGTATTATCGCCACATTTTTAGTGCATTAATTACAACCACTAACTCGAGGTCATGAGTTACGTAGTTCCTTTCATGTTCCTTAAATTTTTGAGATTCGTAACAAATTACATGTCCGTCTTATGATAATACACCTCCTAAACTTTTTTTATGAGCATATAAACAAACTAAAAATTATTTATAAGGATCAACCACTTTGAGTATTCGTGTCGTAGTTAATAATTCCTTCAATTTATGGAAACTGTCTTGACATTTTTATGACAAAATAAACTTTCCTCCCTTCTTCTGCAATGATGTAAGGTGGCTGGAAATTTTGGAAAATCCTTTCGATAAACCATCGGTAATAACTTATAATTCCCATGAATTATCGTATATCTGCTAATTTCTTATGCACATGCCATTCCATAATAGCTTTAATCTTTTTGGGATCCACTGCAATTCCATCCTCTAATATTATATGCCCCAAATACTGTATTTTTCTTTTATAAAAATCACATTTGTAAAACTTAGAATATAACTTATGCTCCCTTAGAGTTTGTAATGCTATTTTCAAGTGTTGTTCATGCTCTTCTTACATCTTCGAATAAATTAGTATATCATCTATAAATATAAACACAAATTTATCCAAGTATTGGATAAATATATTATTCGTTAGAAACATAAATGTTTTTGGTGCATTAGTGAGTCCAAAGGGAATTACCACAAACTTGTAATGTCCATAATGTGTTTTAAAAGTTGTTTTATTAATATCTTCATCCTTTATTTTGATTTGGTGATAACAAGACCTTAGATCCAATTTAGAGAAGTTTTTGCTCCTCCAACCTGGTCAAATAAATCATTATTCCTGGGTAATGGATATTTATTTTTAATCATCATTTTATTCAATTGATGATAATCGATGCACAATCAGAGAGTTCCATATTTATTTTTGACAAATAATACTGGAGTTTCCCAAGGTGAAACAATTGGTCTAATGTATTGTTTATCCAATAATTCATGTAGCTATATTTTTAACTTAGTCAATTCAGGGATACACATTATGTAGGGTGACTTGGATATCAATGCAGATCCGGATATTAAATCAATAGAAAAGTATATCTCTCATTTTGGAGGTAATTCAGTTATTTCTTCAACAAATACATCCTCAAATCCTTGAAGTATAGTAAAATATTCTAACTTTAGTTTTTTTTCTTCATTTGGCAGATTTGTCACTTGAATAACATAAATTTTGTAGCCTTTATTGATGCACTTCTTTAATTATGACGACGCTATTTGTCTAATAGAGACAAGTTTACTAATTCCTTACATTGTTCTTAACATTCCACTTTCGTCTTTGTAAGTAAATGATTTTTCATAACAATTTAGTAAAACTTTATGATGTTATAACCAATGCATACCTATAAGTATGTCGTATGAACCTAACTGTAATACACTTGAATTTACCTTTTTATCTTGATCATTTATATCCAACTTACAATTAGGAGTGAATTCAATTACTTTTACTTTTTTTGCTTGTTTCTAATTGTACAAACCAAGATTTAGTATGTTGTACCATTTTCATCTTTAATGAGTCTACCAAAGATGGAGTAACATAACTTAAGCTAGCTCTTGGGTCAATTAAAATAGAAACTTTTTGTCATGATTTTTACCTTAAATTTCCACAATGGTGGATTGATTATTTTATTAACTACCATCTAAATCCACATTGATTCTATGAATTCTTTTTCCATTATCTCCAATTGTTGAAGATTCTTTTATGTTCTATATAGTATTGTTTGCGTATTTTTTGTATGGACAGTTTCTCAACAAATGTGGTTTGCCACATCCCCAACATTTCAAGGGTTCTCTAGAATTATCAATTGTTTTCTTAAATCCCAAATCAACAAACTTATTTCCCTCTTGTACTTGTGGTAAATTCCTGGAGGAGTTTTTTTCTTGATGTTCTTTGGGCATATTATGAAATGGTCCTGGCTTGAAACCTTTATTTTTCTATTTGAGCTTATCCCATTTCTTGTCTCTCCATGCCTTTGTGTTTTCAGATCCTTTCTTGTAATGTTCATAGCATATTCTCGATTTTTGCAGTACTTCATTCAAGGTTTTTGGATTATCAAACTCTATTTTGTCCTTATATGAATAAGGTAAGCAACTTAAAAATCCCTGATCCTTTACCTATTCATCTTTTATATATGGAATAAACCTTAATAGTTCTAGAAATTTGGTAATCACATATTCCATAGACATATTCCCTAATTTCAACTAATATAATTCTTTGGTTTTTCTTTCATAGTAAATTTAAGAAAAATACTATTTTTTTAAATATTTCTTAACGTTTTTCCATTCCATTTTCTTTTCCTTTAAACCCTTGGCTAACTTTAAACCCTGGAACCATATACTAGCTTTACCCTTTAGATTATAGATGGTCATTCTCACTTTCATATTACTAGAGTAATTTTAAATTTGGAAATGTTTCTCTATATCAAGTAACCAGGCTTCCACTTCTTCTCCATTCTTTGACTCTCCATCAAAAGTCGAAGGTTTAATTTTATTAAAATCTCCATCTAAGTGATCCATAGTTTTTCATTTCTTCACTATACACCCTATGTTTTGAGTCACATGCATGTCATTGAAATAATTGTTTTCTTTCTTGGTTCCGTTGCTTGAATATTTTGAAGAAGTCTTACTGAATTCCTCATCCAAATAATTATTCTTTGGGATCTTTTTTGTTTCTATGCTTCGTAACAAAATATAATTTATTTCTTTCTAATCTTTATGTGTTTTCTTCAGTTTCTCATTATCATCCTCGAATGTTTGTAACACTACTATTAGATTTCTCATTGTTTCCAAAACCTATGTTGATGAGATACTTTCACTGCAATGTTTTTATATTTCTATGAGGTTTTTAATTATTATTTCCTTCTGGTCTTTCTTTTTCCCCATTGTATGCGGACATGATTAATGTTTTTCGGAAATAGTCTATTTGTAACAATGAACAATTTACTTGTTAGTTTTTTCTTGAAATAGATATTAAATATTATGGTGATTCTCATCATGTCTAAGTATTATAACCTACATCTCTTATACCATATGTAACAAACCCCAAAACACCACACATTTATTTTTTGTTTTAGCACGGATCTACTTCATTGACCAAAAATAATTTGGCAAACTTATCTATAATTTTTACTTATTGTTGTCAATTTAGTCTCAATAGAAGCACTATAAAATCCTTTTACACTAATTAAATCATCATCTATTCTATATCTAAGTACTCCTAAGGATGGATGTAAGGACAAAATCAGGTCCTTCATGAGTTCTGAAAGACTTTGACAACCTTGTCTTGGATAAAATACAAATTTTGTGATCATCCCCATTTTTTGTTACCCTTGTTATGATATAAAATCATTTAGAGACCCATAATTTAAACTATGGTATAAACTACCATTTAGGAGGTAAAAAAAATAAAGGTAAGGATTATAACAAATTATACTTTAAACCTAAATTATTTGAAAATAAACTGTATCGTCCCCATAGATGCAAGGATGGGTTTGTCTCATTTTAGAGTCAAGGTATATTTATTCATAAGGGGGTTTACAAATATATGATGGTTAAAGTGTTTATACCATCAAGGTTTAAAGCCATAACACTTAGTTGGAACAAACTCCAGAAATAAAACAAGACTTAAAGGTTTTGCATGACAACTCATAGGTTGAAAGGATACAATATATGACTGTTTGGAAGTTTCCTCATGAAGTTAAGGTGAGGTGACTATCAACCGGTTTAAAATTCTTTATCTAATTAAAAAAAGAATGCTCAGTTTGACTCCTTGTGGCTCTTCGCTAAACAAATGCGTCCATGTATACACCATCACATGGCCTCTCAATAACTTTGGAAGTGACACTTACCTTTCTTTCTATGGTTTATAAAAGTGATGGGATCAAGGAATTTTTTTCAGGTTTATGAATGATAACAATGGTTTTGTTAAACCTTCATTTCCTAACGCAAGATCATTCTACCATACTCTTTTGGTTATCCTAGTCTAAAGTGTAAGATCCCACTCTTGTGAACACATGTTATTGACTTAATCTTTGAGGACACTTGTGTGCAAGTGATCTGGTTATAGTATACGGTTGTTTGTTTTGATTATGGATGCTTATGATGATGTTGATGGATTATGATTTATGTTATTTTGATATCTAAGCATTGATATATTCTATTGATGAGTTTCCCCTGAGCATGGAGGACACTTGACAGATTGAGGATTCCGAGGGAATCAATGGACCTCCTTGGACTCTGGATTGAGTAAGGGAGTGGATTGTATTGGTTTGAGTATTTCATTTATTCATATGTGACATATGATCGATTATATTATAATGTTGTTATGGATCATTAACAGTGTTTTGTTGATGGATGCAGGCTGATGATTGCTTGCTAATATCACCCACATAAGGCATAAAGGGGCCATGTACATAGACCATATATTGAGGGAGAGGTGTGGCAATGTCCCTGTCACAACCTACTAGCATTCCCTTCGTGGCTTGAATTGTAGGTTAATGATTACTTGTTTCTATATGTCCATCATGTCATGAGGGTATACTGAGACAGTCTCTCACGAATAATTCTAAGGGGTATGCAATAAGGCAGGGTCCTTATTCCTTAGAAGCCCTTAGTCTCTCACAAGGTTGCATGAATGGAGTGTTGACTTCAGTGGTTGGACAACTACCAAAACCAATCAAAGGCGAGTGGCACCCTTGGAGGACATAGTGCATCTTGAATGGCACGTCGCGTAATTAAAAATTTAAATCAAAGGAAAGTGACACCCTTGGAGCATGGAGTGCATCTTGAAGGGAACATTGTGGAATTAAAACTTTGTTCAATGACTCTAGGTTTCCTAGAAAAAATTGAGTGAATATTAAACCTTGTAAAATCTTGAGCACTACCGAATTAATTAATTAATTAAAAAATTAATTTATCAATCATAATCCCTATAATATTATAATCCTTTTCGATTAAAAATTTAATTAATATTAAGTCTAAGTTAAGAAGAATACTAAAAACTAAATTTATAAATTAACTATGAGGGGATGAGGTAAATTAATTTAAGAATTCAAGGTAAACAAAATAAATCTAAATATTGAATTTGTACACATATGTGCAAGTAATTACCAAATTGGAATTTAAGGCAAGAATGGAATAAAGCTAAAGGAATGGGTATGCATAGAAAGAAATCTAGAGTCTAGTTAACACTAGTCTAACTAGGAGAAGATTCCTATTTTAAGTCAACTCATTTTTAGAAAGGCATGAGTCATTATTTGGAAATAAAGGGAATAAAGAGACAACTAGGAGTGATTTAAGGAGCATTTTTAGGATGGGTGAGGGAAATTAAATTTTATTAAAATAAAATTTGGATTTAATTGTGGAAATTGGGGAAAGGGTGACAAGTGTAAGGGGGAGATAATTCTGAATTATTTTAATTAAAAGGAGAATTAATTTTGCAAGTGTGGGAAAATGCTATAAAACAAATGGATGAGTTGAGAGAGGAGGATCACACTGGTTATGGGTAAGGTTATGCTGCAAAATTTTTGATTGGTTTTACTTACGAGAGTTGGGATACCCATCTTGAAAGAGAGTGGTGGATCTACCTTGTGAGGCAAGTTGGGAGCTAGAGGAATCTTGGTTGGGTGTGTGCGTGGCCCCTTTTGTAATGACCTCGTCGTTGCGACTACAAGCGATACAAGAAAGTGCAATTTTTTTTTGTTTGAAGCAGGAAGGCCACAACGAAAATAGTTAAACAACACAACTTGACGACGACACAATGCACATATATCATGTAACATAAAACAATAGCTCAACATACTAGCACATCATGCAAGTGGGAGACACATGTGATAATCAATAGACAGATAAAAAGGACTACCTTCTTGACACAAGAAAGAAAATGTTGACAATATAAAGGACAACAACAACAACCCAACACAGTGGCTTCGACGACCAGTAACTAGAACCTCTGCGTCACGGAAAACCCAACACATTAAGGCATTACAAAACCAAGTACCAACATCCATTACAATGAATAATGTGTCCACATTGGGAAGCACAATACTCCAACCAGGTTATCATTTGCGTATATCCATTAGGGCGTGCAATTATCCCCTCGTCAGGAATCATGTCATCACAAGGAAATAAGCATGACACTAACCATGGCACAACATAACATTTCTAGACCCTTAACCCAAGATAAATCCCTCGCTCTAGGAGACCTAATTAACTATAAAAAACATGAAGAGTAAACCCAAGCAACCCAAACAACAAGTCAACAAGACGGAAGGGAAATATGACTACTATAACAATCATACATCACCTTAAATTCTAAACAAATCCTACATTAACATGGTTAATGGCGCCTAGGAATCTAATATTTAAACAAACATATCTCACACTAATTTTTTATTCCACATGCGTCATACATTCATTAAACTAATCTTTCTTTACCATTTATGGAATAACTACTTGTTTTGTTTTTTTATTAAAAAGTGAACTACTATGCAATTAACATGATCAATATACGTTGTCAACAAATAAAATTTTTCTATTAATATAAGCGAACTACTTAACATTAAAAAGTGAACTACGTTGTCTATTAATATTTGAACTACTTAACATAAATAAATGAACTACACTATCTATTAAATATTCAATGTTGATGTCTATATTATTGTTGTCTAAAATATCACTATATTGTTGTTGTCGATATTATGGTTGTCTAAATACATGATATTGTTGTCTAATATATCATTATATTATTGTTGTCTATATTAACAAGTCTCTAGATAACTCTATTGATAAACTATTAATAATTATAATGATATCGCTGGGTAAATAACCAACAAATGATAAAAACATTGTCATATAAACAAATAATAAACGCGTTGTCATATAAAATAATAATAAACACCATTATAAAAACATTGTCCTATAAACAATCATAAACACGTTGTCATATAAACATGCTGCCATTCACACCAACCAATGCTAAAACACAATCATACTAATGATAAACACGTTGTGTATAGATTCATTGTATTTTAACAAGGAATATTACTTTGTTGTCTCTATATATTGGATCAATGGATGTGTAAACAAAACATAATGTTGTCTATCAAAATGTTACTGTCTATTAACAAAAATTGTCTATGGGATAAAACACAGTCATATGATATTGCAGTCTATTAACATCACAATATCGGTGTCCTTTGCATAAATTTGTTGTCTTTTAGATATATCGTTGTCTTCTAAATGTTTGTGTTGGTTTTCCTAAAAATAAATCGTATACAAATATATCGCCATAAAAATATACAAAAATACAATGTATCACTATGCCCATTTATTTCTATACAATATACAGGTATACAATTATATCGTTGCCATCAAATATATCTCTATCCAATTATACCAATATATCATTGTCCATGAATTCTATTATAATACTATTATCCACTCCATTCTGAGATCGCTATTAACAATGATTCATGGTCTAACATGCTATCTAACAAATATACCTTCTAACCAAATGCTATATAATAAGAAATTCGTTGGCTAACAGAGGCATTGTTGTCCCACAATAATTAGTTGTCTTAGTGATATAGTTATCCATTAAAAAGGAATTAACAATTATAAAGGAAATAACAAGGAATTGACAATAAATATATCATTGTCTAATTAAAAGGAAACACTGACTATGATATCATTGTCCATCACCAAGAAAAATCATTCAGAAATAAAATCGTTGTCAACAAATAAATTCGTTGCCTAATAATAAATGATACTGTGTCTATTTGAAAATCGTTTCCAAGTCATCCATATTGTTGTTTAAGAATTGGGTAAATAGTTGTGTAAATCTGGGCTAAATCGCAGTCTACAATTCATTAAAAACATAGACATGTCATAAGGAAAACGCAGAAGAAACCAATCACAAGAAAACATAGAAGAAATCAATCACAAGAAACCGTAGATATTTATCTTTCAACAATGAATCAATCAAAGTGCAGAGATACTCATTCATAAAGAAGGAACAAGGATTAGAGATTAATCATAAGAGAAAAACGTAGAGATAGGTAAGGGATAGATAGTTGGGAGAAAATGTATCCTTCACTTAGTATCCATGCACAGGAAAGCAGGGTATTTGAATATATAAGTATTTAAACACCACAGTGATGATCGTCGATTTGACTCCTGGCCGACTGCTAAGGCATAGACTAATAACTTAAGGTATAAGGGACAAAAGATAAAAACACAATTTTTCTTCGTATTAATCAATAAAAACAAAAACAAAGAAGTCATTGCAATCAGGGGTTGGGTCCTCCATGGGAAATCAATTCAAAATACAATGAGCATAAGGCTGGGATGACTTTAAGTTGCTTGATCATAAAACGTTGGGCTCATCAAGACAATTTGTTGAAGATAAAAATTAAATCCCTTGATAGTTTTATGTTGAATAAACATAAACTTTAACATAGTAGAAGTACATTACTGAAGGCACAGAAACAATATTTAAACTACCATTCAATACAAATATACATATGTGTACCGTAGCCAAATTCAAAAGCTCCGAAGTCATTGTCCCGCGCGAGCTCCAACCAACTCTCGCTTGCCAACTGATGTGACCTCATTGGTACCTTCCAACCAATGATAGGGGTACTCTTATTCCCCCTAAGCCCCCCGAGATGCAAAGGGGCCATGCACAGAATACGATAGAATGCTAGCACCCAACTCACTTCACAAGGTCGATCTACCACTCGTTACCCGAGCTAGGTATCCCAACTCCCACAATAGAAAGTTCAGTCAAGGTAAAATTTCAGCAGCATAATGTAACGCAAAAATATGAGATCCATATTCCTCCTCCTCCATCCTTTATATACAGTTTTCAAGTAATTATTTTCCCCAAATTGTCATTAAATTCCTTTTTCACTAAATTAATTTCGAAAAACCTCCCCCGTACACATGTCGCCCAATCCCCTAGTTTCACCAGAAAATCAATTTTATTAATTAATTAAATATTCCTATTTCCCTCACCCACCTAAAAGCGTTCTAAAAAGGCTCCTTGGTCTTCCAATATTCCCTTACAATTCTTAAATGACTTATGCCTTACTTAATTCCTAGTCGAGTTCATAATTACAAATTTCTAAGGGAAAGATTCCTTACTAAGTTAGACATTGAAGTTTTTTTTCTTTACGTTTCCCCTTTTCTTTAAGTTTCCCATTTCTTTTAAGTTTCCCCCTTTTTCCTTTTTAACTAAAAATCAATTTATCAAGTGTAGATAAAAAAACCATTTACCCTTTTTCCCTTTTAATTAAAAATTAATTTAGCAAGTGTAGATAAAAACAACCATTTACACCTTTTTTAAAATTTAATCCTCCATTATAATTTTGACTTTAATAATATGTTTGAATTTCTTACCCCCCTTCTTTTTACATGTTTATTTATTATTATTATTATTATTATTATTATTATTATTATTTTGACCACATGTTCTACTTAGACCTAGGTTCTAATTTCGCTAGGCTAGGCGACATTTTTTATTAGCAAAAATTGTTTTTAAACCTTACTTATAACATCATTCATTTTAAGGCCGTCTAGGTCATAAGGAAACATAGTTTTCTAGGAGTTAGGTTTATTCACTTACCAGTTAAAATCACGACGTGCCCTTCAGGATGCACTATGTGCTCCAAGGGTGCCACTATCCTCTTTATTTTATCCTTGCACGATGTTCCCTTCAATACGCACTACGTGCTCCAAGGGTGCCACTCAACTTGTTATGTTTTATTTGCAAGAAGTTCCCTTCAAGACGCACTACGTGCTCCAAGGGTGCCACTCGCCTCTTGACTCACTTTGGTAGACGTCAAACCCCTAGAGTCAATACTTCGCCAAGTGATCTTGTGGGAGACTAAGGGCCTCTAAGGAATAACACCCCTGCCTTATTGCACGCCCTTTAGAATCATCGTGAGTGACTTTCATAGTCTACCCTCACGGAATTGTGGGTCTTCTCGAACTAGGTAATCACTAAACTACAGTTCGAGCCACGGTGGGAGTGCTAGTAGGTTGTGGAAAGGTTGTTTCCACACCTCTCCCTCAATGTCTCTGGTTTTCATGCATGACCCCTCTACTCCAAATGCGAGTCTAGTTGACAAGATATCGTTAGCCTATATCCATCAATGAATCATGTCAGAAATAATAATCAATAATCATAACATATAATCATATGTACATATGTCACATCAACAACATTCAAACCCTAATAGTAAACTTCCTGAATTGATTTGGAGTCCAAGGGCTTTCATCGATGCCTCTACATCCTCAATGTCCAGAGTCTTGCACACTCAGGAGAACCCAACCAATAGCACATGTCGATGTAAATATAACAAAAATGACATAACATCAAATCCACAATGTCGGATAATCATAATCAAAATAGCCAATAGTATAAAGGACCAGATCACTTGCATGCAAGTGTCCTCAAAGAATAAGTCCTCTCAATGTGCAAGAGGAGGATGTTACATACACCCCCTCTTGGTTTAAAGTTCATCCCAAAGTTTCACAGTATATACGTGTCAAAATAAGGTGTATCACAACATCATAAGTCTCCCTATCAAACAAAAATGGAAACTGCTGATGCATATCATATGTGTCCTCCCAGGTCTCTGAGTGCAGACTATACTTGTCCCACTAGACCTTGACCTGATCTATTGTTCGACATCGTAGTTTTTGAATGTGATGGTCCAGTATATGGATTGGCTCTATCGTGAGTGCACCCTCGTTAGTTATTGACAAGGAACTCATGTCAACAACATGTGGAGGATCACTAACATAATGTCTCAAAACAGAGATGTGAAAGACATCATGTGTTTGCCTCAAGAATCAAACAAGGCTAGCCAATAGACCACGGGCCCTCTGTTTTCCATAATATTGTAGGATCCCACGAACCTAGGAGATATTTTATCACCCTTTCCAAACTATATCATCAACTTCATAACTACGATTGACATGATGCGCATCGCTATAACTCTTATGTCGATCATGCGCTTCCTTTATCCTTTGTCTTAGGGTTTTCATTTGATCTTCCATTTCTTGGATTGCTTCTGGTCCCATCAGGACCCTATCCTCAAGTTGATCCCAACACAAAGGCATCTGACATGGTCTCCTGTAAGGAAACTCGAAAGACACCATCTTAATGGTTCTTTGATAACTGTTGTTATATGGAAATTCTACCAATGGAAAGAACTCTTCCCAACACTTATGTTGGTTCATCACGTACATACACAACATATCCTCCAATATTTGGTTTGTTCATTCAATCTTCCCTCATGTATTTGGGTGATACGTGGTACTAAAGTTAAGTTGGGTTCCCAGGGCCTCTTGGAAACTAGTCCAAAATCATTCAGTAAACATCGATTCTCGATCGCATATAATCCTCTTAGGCACACCATGCATCCTCACAATATCACTAATGAAAAATCTAGCTATGTAAGGTGCCTAATACATCGTACACACTAGAATAAAATGAGCACTCTTCATGAGAGTTTCGACTACCACAAAAATTGAGTCATGTTTCCTTGGTGTCAGTGGTAATCCAACAATGAAATCCATCGAAATGACCTCCCATTTCGATTCTGGAATTGCATGTTGTTGTTTTAGTCCTGCCAGATGTCTATGTTCATCCTTCACCTGCTCACATTATAGACATATGGCCACGTAGTTGACTATTTCTACCTTCATTCCTTTCCAATAGAATAAGGACTTAATGTCTTCCCTCATCTTCGTGACTCTAGGATGAGCCTTATACACTACTCTATGAGCCTCGTTTAGGATCAAACTCCTCAAATCGTTGTTGTGAGGTATGTAAATTCTATTTTTAAAACTCAATAATTCGTCCTTGTCCAACCTAAATCCTTCAAATATTGGTACCATCATTGTTTTTTGTCCAATAAAATCCTTTGCCTCCTTCTACTAGTCATTTTCGCACTATAAAGTTAGAATATTTTCGCGTAGATTCGTCTGAACAGGAATCACCAAAACAATGCATGGTCTCTGACTCAATGAATCTGCCACTCTGTTCAGTGTACCTTTTATGTAAGTAATCTTGAAATCGTAATCGCTAAGCAATTCCGACCAACACCATTGTTGCGCGTTCAATTCGCTTGTGTAAAGATGTGTTGTAGACCATAGTGGTCCATTTTTAGTTCGAATCTTCATCCAATCAGGTAGTGTCTTCAAACTATCAAGGCATAAAAAATGGCTAATAACTTCAAATCATGCATTGCATAGTAATCCTCATGCCTTCTCAACTTTCTTGATATGTAAACAATCACTTGACCATCTTGCATCAAGACTCTGACTAAGCCTTCCTTGGATGCGTCAGTTCATACCAAGAAGTCCACGTCCATGTGAGGGACCTTTTGTATCAGTGTTGTTGTCAACAACTCGTTGAGCCTCTGAAATTCCTCCATGCATTTCTAGGTCCAAACAAACTTCTTGTTCTTATTCTGCAATTCCATAATTAGATTTGCTATCTTCGAAAAACCCTCGACGAACTGTCGATAATATCCCACTAAACCCATGAAGCTACACACTTCAGGGAAATGCATCACTACAATCCATTCCATAATAACCTCAACCTTTGTTGGATCCACAGTGATAACTTCGTCAGAGATAACATGCCCTAAGTAGTGAATCTTCGATGGATAAAACAAGCATTTAGAAAATTTCCCATACAATTTTTTCTCTCACAAACACTGTAGTAGCAAGCGCAAGTTCTTGTCATGCTCCTCCATCGTCTAATAGTAAATCAAAATATTGTTAATGAATACTTGGACAAACGTTTCCAAGGATTCATGGAATACCCTGTTCATCAAACTCATAAATACCCTTGGGGAATTCCTCGGTCCAAATAGTAGAAAAGTAAACTCATAATGTCCAAACCTTATCTTAAAGGCGGTCTTAGGGATATCATCCTCTTTGATCCATAACTAGTGCTACCCTGATCTCAAGTCGATCCTTGAAAAAACTGTCATGCCTTTCATCTGATCAAATAGATCATCAATCCTTAGCAACAGATACTGATTCTTGATCGTTGCCTTGTTCAATTGAGGATAGTCAATGCAGAGTCTCTACAACCCATATTTATTCCATATGAAGATAAGAGGACCATCCCACGGTGACACACTTGGACGTATAAGTCCTAGGTACAACAAATCCTTCAGTTTCATTCTCAACTCTATAACTCAGGGGTCAAAATCCAATAAGGCGTTCTTGCTATCGGTTCAGTCCCCAATTTTAGGTCTATGGTAAATTCCAATTTTCCTCTCTTGCGAAATCTGAGGTAACTCCTCAGGGAAGACTTCTTCTACCTCTCTAAACACCGGAAGGAGTTATAGACCTTCCGCTACTATTGGCCCTTGACCAATTTTTGAGGATCCTTGGTCATGTTTGACCTACTTTTGGGACTTCGATAGGATGTTGAAGGAAGAGTGCAAGTCGAAGCGGAGATCATGGGACCTCTACCCCTTTTTAGGTATTTTTGGGTTTTTGGCTTATGTAATGGGTATGGTATTTTAGCCCATGGGTTTACCGATATTTAGGCCTCTTTTGTAATGTATAAATAGATATCTAGGTGATGTAAGCTATTGGCAAGTGTGCAATGCTAAGGCTAAGTGCAAGTAATAGTTGTAAATGCTTTTTGCATATTGTGTGAGACTTGCAAGGTTAAGTGCAAGTGATTGTAAGAGACTGTGTAAAGTCTTAGTGCTATGACCTATCTCGAGGAAGGAGGATCTGGTGGAGTGCGCACATATCTCCTGTCCTATGCATAGTAGGATTTTGAGGCTCTTTGCATGTAGCTGATTGACCGAAGATAATAAAGAAGAAGAAGAGTTGGTGGATGTAGCCCTAGGATGGGGGGTGAACAACGTATATCTTGGTTTTCTATGTTTTTTGCAATGTATTAATGTGTTTAAGTGTTTACTTTCTTAAGTTCTTTGATATAAACGAATGATAGATAGATTTGTGGATGATTTGTGCTTAATAATATGGATGAATGCTATATCTAACCTATGTGAATGTTCTTAGTTCTTGAATATGCTATATCGGGGTGAATATTGTGATGATCTGTAATTAGGGTTTTATCTGTGAAGTAGATACTAGTTAAATACTGATGAACTATGACTGTTAAGTTATTTGGTAGATTATTTTGATCACAGATCTATGTCCCAGCGAAGGTTGTAGACACTAGAGTCCTACAACCACCCCTGCCTCTACCTCGGGTGAGACTTCATATGCTTCCCAGGTGTTTCCTAAAAGACCGATAGTTATGGTTTTGTTGGTGCGCTCTTGATCGTTGAACCCTGGGTTTGCCCCTATGCCAACTAATGGTTCCGTTGTCGGGACTGAAACTATGATTTCTGGGAACTAAAGAAAAGAAATCCATGTGTGTAGATCTATTGCTTTAGTGCTCAGTAGTATGCTTGACTTGTGAAGCTCTATGCTAAGAAGAAAAGTCATATCTGAATAAAAGAGGTAAGATGTTAAATCTTTGTTCTTTGTTAAAGGTAAGAACTGTGAAAAGTTTTGATTGAAAAAGGAAGGATAAGTGGAATTTTTTGTTTCAAAAGTATGGATCTATGTATGTTTGATAAAAAAATTCCTACCTTGAAAAATAGGGCACAAGTATATGAAAGAAGTCTTGATATGAGTAGATCTGATAGAAATAATGAAAGATATGTTATTCCTATGCATAGAAAGAATATTTGGACTAACAAATGGATGCAGAACCCTAGAAATAATTTTTTGCAAGTTAGCTACTATGATCCTTGTGCGCAGTACAGGAAAGGTTGGGGATCATTTCAAAGAAAAAGAATACTAACCCTTTGTTATAATTGTAGAAGTCTAGGACATCTTGCTAAGGAATGCCCTGGTAAAAGAGCTAGTTTTCTTTGTTCTCAAGCTATGGATCATTAATTTTTTTATTTCCCTAGAATGATTGCTAAGGTTGAAATAATGAATTGCCCTAGAATGAGTTCTAAGGTTGAAAGAATGAATATGAGAAAAGAAAACCCTGAGGAAGATCAAGAAACTAATACCATGGAAAAACCCTATAAAGAATCTATGAATGTATTGCTACAAATGAAAGACACCCTAAATGATCACATAAATATCAACTTATCAGAGATCTTCAAAGAAAAAGAATGCATAGAAACAATAATATCCAACTTTGACATAGACTGTGTTCTAGATAAGGAAACACAAGTGAATATTATGACAGAAAGAAATTGGGAAATCTTAGGAAAGCCTGCTATGATTCCTTCATTAGGAGGGATAAGATTATTCAGAGGAGAATCGATAAACCTATGTGGAACACTTACCCAGATATCTATGAGTGCTCATGGAACTTCAACAACGGAAGAGATCGAGGTTTTTAAATTCGTTGAGAACAATGCCCCATTTGCTATGTTATTAGGAAAACCATGGATTGAGATAAATCACACTAGAAGAAAGGAAGAGGAGGCCCTAGAACAAAAGAAGCAAGAACTAAGAGACTTCATGATGAAGGGGATAGCACACTTGATTGAAGAACAGGAGAATAGATCAAAGTTATTCAGAACCAGAAACTTGGATGTCGAAGTTGAAATAACACAAGAAGACTCATAGAAGAATGAAGCACCTACCCGAGACATAGAAGAAGTATTACTCTCTAACCCTATGAAAGAATCTCAATAGCACGAAGTTACTATGTCAAGAGGAGATAAGAATCAAAATGGGAAGAGGAACCCAGTAACGCATATCACAGGGAAAAAGGATAGAAATCTCAATAAGAAGAGAGAAAAGATAGAAGAGTTGTAAAATGTTCCAGAAGGGACTTCATAGAAGGAAGGTTTGCAAAACTGGAAATTCGTCAGGATATCAGAACAACGCAACCTGGCACTTCTCCACGATGAAGCAATATAGTCGTTGAAATCATTATAACTATTAGCCTGACGCCCTGAACAATTAGATCAACATATATGACTATAAATCTTTCCATCAGACCGTTGGGACCATGCCGTAATGAAAAGAACTACATTTATGATGGCCTCTTCTCCATTGGAAGATATCTGTTACACCGTTATCTACTTATTGCATCGACTGTTGCACCAAAAACACTTTTGTGAATTGTATCCTAGCCAACTCATTGCTACCACATTGTGTTTATTGAGATCAACACCTGTTCTATTTCTTTGAGCACTCATTCATCCACCTAAGTTATTCAATCTAAGCATGCATGTTGGAAGAGATGATCACCACAGAGAAAGTCATCCAAGAAGATTTAATCGACCTTATGGCTGAGAAGGTGATGTTCGTTGGAACTGAAGCCTCATTGACGAGCGGAGTGTAAGCCTTCTTGTCGATTGCTTATGGATCTGTACCATCCCGACCTGTAGCAGAGAAAAGAACCAACCACAGAGATGACCTAGTGAACATAAAGTTAATTCCAACTACATCCTTCCTTTGGCTAGTGCGGTGAGTCATGGCAGTGTCCCAGGAGACTTTGATTACACCATGGTTAATGCATACCTACCGAAGGGGATACGTGTAGTTAGAACACAGCAGGTTAAGATCGTGACATTAAAATTCAACAACTTCAACCTAGGGGACCACAAGAACTACAACATGCTCGCTCCTTACAAGTATTTGACCAGGTTTAAGGGGAATAACTCAAAAATAATCCCCTAGCTATTGACTATGAACCTCGCACAGTCCACCCTGTTGAATGTGATGATTATCCCACACTTTGAAAGGCACCAGGAGGTTAACACATATGTTAAGCTCCTGCTATCATGTTACCATGGTGGCTATCTATGGCTAGATCGATGCATCACAGTCGATTTGACGTTGATCCATAGGATCACCAGATTGAGCATGTAGGGACCCGACCCACAAGAATTCTACCCAGGGAAGGCTATAAATCACGCATTAGCAAAGAGGATAAAAGACACATACGATGATGTAGAAAAAGGGATGTGAGGCTACAAGGTAGCTTCCGTCTAGACTGGTGTAGTGTGCCTGGTCTACTAGATCATAGAAAAGAGCATGAGAAATAACAGACCTACACAGGTCACAGGATTCATTGTTGACCTCATCGAGAAATGTGTAGAAGGACTTCAGATGAACTGGGTGAAGTACCTAGTCAACCAATTGGAATTGGATTTCCACAAAGATCAGGATCGGGGCTATGAGTTCCACTTTACCTGGATCTTGATCCTCATAGTGTTTGCTGCTTGGGAAATGTCTAAAGGTGTGGCCTTCCTGGGCATTGATTTGTTTGATCTGTTTGCTGCAAATTTCACCACGCTCTAATACTCGAGCGGTATGGGAAAAATGTGGCAGTCGAACACATTATCCCACACGTACTATCTCTAGTTAAAAAGGTCTATCAGGGTTGTCCCTCGCATGACATTGAACACCCTGCACTGGTTCCGACCTCTCATGATGTTCCATTCATATGATCACTTCATTTATATCACTATGCACGCAGACGAGCATAAAGAGGAGCTTCAGTCATACTATAAGCTCACAGAGGAGGACCTCCATGAAATAAATAAGGACTAGTCAACAAACCTCCTTATCCATGTTGAACCTGTAGAAATGTATGATCCCAAACTAATTGGCAGCTCAGAGGCCACTCATAAATAACATGACACACCTGGGAACAACAAAAGGAATAAGACTGAAGAAGTACAAAACCTCAGCAGTGCATCAAAAGAAACCACTTTAGAATCATCGGGACAAGGAGGTGATGACAAAGTAGATAGACGAGAGACCAATGACAAAGAATATCAACAGAAGAAAGGAGAAGTAGCATCGCCTAGGGATTCTATTGATGAGGTTGATCCCTCAATGAAAATAAATGTTTCCCCCATGAAACCTACCTCATAGAAGAAGTCAAGAGCAAGCAAAACCATGATGCCAATTGTGCTCACTGTCGATGACTTCGACTTCATCATTGTAGCTATAGAAGATGCCTCGTAGGAAATTTTGCAGAAACATGAAGCCAAGAAGGAGGAGATGTACGACATAATCGAGGTTTAACTCAGAGGGTTACAATAGTCCCTTCAATCCAGCTGTGTAGTATCCACTGCACCCCCGCCATCAGAAGCACCAAAGTTGGGAGTCGAGCCTACCAGACTCTGTAGACTAGTTGATGCAACCTAAGCTCACCTTTGTCATGCACAGGAAGAAATAGAACAGGCCACATAGGCCCTAAAGAAGGTACAAAAATTAGTCATAGAGAAACGTCGAGTTGCGTAGTAGGAGAAGGTTGCTCTCCAAACAAAGTTTGAAGAGGAGAAAGCACAAATCCAACAAGAGAAAGAGAAATTTCTTGCAGAGAATATCAGAGTCAAAGAAGAAGTCAAGAGAGCACTTCGTGCTATGATAGGATTAGATAAAAAATCAGAAGAACCGATAGAGCATCAATTAGCACAACTTACGGAATCTATCCAACAACTTCAACAGAGAATTGCAGATATGGAGCTACGAATAGCGCCCAGCACTCTGTAGGATGTATGAGATCAAAGAGAAGAAATTGCTCGAAGCAAAGTTGAGAGAATCAAGGCCCTCACCATGGAATGTAAACAACTAATTGATCGCAATGCCTAGACTTATGAGCAACTCACTGAGGATCCTGAATTGAAGGCACTGGGGTCACAACTCCAGGAGGAAAAGCAACAAGAACAAATAGTATAGGCATAGTTGAATCCCCTGTCAGTAGTCGAGAGGATGAAGCGATACCAAGAATAGCGCACTTCTCAACAACAGGTCCACACCATTTAGAAAAAATTCATGGAAGTGACTCAAAGGCTCCAACCAATCCAGGATGAGTCTTGCCAACTATTCCCAGAGATTGAAGGTTGAGGAGTAGAACTGGAACAATTCATCACTACAATTGAGAAACTCTTAGAGGTACCCATCAACGAAGTAGTTATCCAAGAGTTCGTCGAGAAAGAGGTCTAGGCGTAGCAACAGGTCAAAGAAGCTTGAGGATTTCGAAGCAGAGCTACCCAGATCAGAGTGACTTGAGACGAGTCACAGGTGAGTGTTGGGGGCCTGTTGGCCCTTGAATAATTTTTTAGGATCCTTGTTCATGTTTTACCTACATTTGGGACTTCGACAGGATGTTGAAGGTGGAGCGCAAGTCAAAGTGGAGATCGTGGGATCTTGACCCCTTTTTAGGGATTTTAGGGTTTTGGGCTTATGTAACGTGTATGGGATGTCGGGCCATGGGTTTACCCATGTTTAGGCCTCTTTTGTAATGTATAAATAGATAGCTAGGAGACGTAAGCTAGTGGAAAGTGTGTGATGCTAAGGCTAAGTGAAATTAATAGTTGTAAATGATTTTTGCATATTGTGTGAGACTTGCAAGGCTAAGTGCAAGTGACTATAAGAGACTATGTAAAGTCTTGGTGCTATAACCTAGCTTGAAGAAGGAGGATCTAGTGGAGTGCGCACAGATATCATGTCCTATGTGAAGTAGGATTTTGAGGCTATGTGCATGTAGCTGATTGACCAAAGATAATAAAGAAGAATAAGATTTGGTGGAAGTATCCTCAGGCTAGGGGGTGAACCACGTATATCATGTGTTGTTATGTTTTTTGCAATGTATTGATGGGTTTAAGTGTTTACATGCTTAAGTTATTTGATATAGATGAATGATAGATAGATATTTTGATGCTTTGTGATTAATAATATGGATGAATGCTAGATATTACTTATGTGAATGTGCTTAGTGCTTGAATATGCTAGATCTAAGTGAATACTGCGATGCTCTATAATTAGGGTTTTTTCTGCGAAATAGATACTGGTTAAATACTAATGAACTGTAACTTCTAAGTGCTTTGGTAGAGTATTGTCATCACAGATTTATGTCCCAGCTAAGTTTGTAGACACTCGAGTCCTGCAACCACCCCTACCTCTACCTCGGGTGATACTTCATCTGCCTCGCAGGTGTTACCGAAAGGGTCGATAGTTAGGGTTTTGTTGGTGCACTCTTGAGCGTTGAACCCTGGGTTTGTCCCTGTGCCAACAACTACTCCCTTCTCATTTAACGCAAGGATTGCATAAATCTTACATCCCTTGTGCATACTCTTCCATAGCTGCAAGGAATAGATGAACCTCAGGGAAACTCCCTGGTTCTAACCTATAATCACGCGTCTCTTTCCCTCATCATCAACCAAGCTCAAGTGTTTCGTCTTATAGTTGAGTATCACCTCATGTGATTCCAGCCAGACCATATTGATCACGATGTCATAAGATCCTAAGATCGTGACATATAGGTTGGCATGTAATATCCCCCCCAAAAAAATTATTATGGAAATCTGAAAACACTTAGGAATTTATTTATGTTTTTGGTAAATTCGAAATTGGAAAATTATTGCCATATATGGAAATTCCAAATTTAGAATTTAGTTAAATTGTAATTTATTATTATGGTTTTTGGGCAAAGATTTGATTTTCCCAACCAACTCTTTAACTATGACACTTGTAAGAAACAAATATTTTTATATTTATTGCTGAGAGATAAATGGAACAACTAGGTTGAAATCAGTTGACCATGAATCCATGAGTGGGGAACATGTTTGAACTACCTCAGGGCTTAATTGTACAAGTGGAAAATTAGGAATTTGGCCATGGAAGCCCCTGAAAATCATGGATTTGTAAAGCTGCGAAAATTCCCAAGGGGAAAAGGCCTAGGCAAAGATGCTTTTGGAATATATAGCATATGGGAGGAGGCATAACATTTCTTATTATGTTGGGGAAGATAATATCACTTGTTGTTATGAGCACTGCTTTCTAGGTGTGAGGCAAGGAGAATTTTTTATGAAACCGAAGAATAACTATAGCTAAGGAGGAGTTCTGAAGTTCACCCTCATGGATTCATGGTCAGGCTAGGGGGTGAATGGAGCAAGTAGATTGGTTTTTATGTTCTATGGTTGGGTGGAACTTGGTTGTTTTGTTTGTTGTTTCAATACTTTACTCAGATATTTCCATCTACTCTTCCCTGGTTGAATTTTTGTTGATTATATAGTTGGTAGTATACATTTTACTTATTCATGGATGGATGTCCTAGTGTTTTATGGATGATAGAATTTGAGAGCCACTGTGTATGATAGTTGTTGTAGGTACAGTTTGATTTTGTTAATGCATAAATTAATAAATCTATTGTGTGTTAGCTACTGTAGATGCAGACTATTTCTAGTTAACGAATAACGTGATGAAAGATACGGTGTGAGTTATGGTAGGCACATAGGATATACTTGTAAGTTAAATAAAATAGAATCATTTCTAGGTTATTTTAACCTCTACCAGACATGTGAGCACATACATATAGATGTTCATATTCAAGTAACATTAGACTGTGAAAATGCTGGACATAATTCTGGAAAAATATAAACGTATATGTGTATACATATTTCTACTGATTGGAATATGCACAACTATATAAATAACTAAGGGACATTTTATTTTTACAAATATCAAAGTAGATCTAGAAGGAATATAAAATAAAATTTCATATATGTATATGTTGTTGCTCATACACAATTTTAGTATCAATCAACAACTGACCACCCATACATAGGAACGGTTCGAACATTTGGGCCTCATGGTTTTTCCAAGTGAATCGTCTTGTGTTATGACTATGCCCAAAAATCCTCAAGAACCTTTTAGTTCGTCCTTACCATAGTAAAACTAAATTAAGTTTCAAGTATTATACAATATTCATTACAGAAGCTACAATGTGTATAACAGTAATCTCGTTCTTTAACAAATTAGAGAAGATATGTGCATTTTATTACAATAAGAAAAGAAATATTATGTATAGCTGGGAGCGTGGGATCCAAAATGTTCCAAACATAACACCCTGGAAAAGGATCCAGTACCATTTGAAACCCATGACGGAAATAACACCAAATTTCAGAACCTGAATACCTTTTTCATGCATGACGATGTCTGGACCCATCGACTGCGAAAGTTTAAAGCCTACAAGGGAATCAAGAATTTATAATTAGTATTAAGGTAGAGGTAAACAAGATTCAAATACTGAATATACAATAATTACCAGGATAAATTATACGAAAAAGAAATATCACAAATGTAATAGATGGACTTCACTTAACTTGCGGTTTGGGGAATAGATGCATGTTCTTCCATCTGCGTTGTCAAGGAAATCGTCCATAGACTGAAGGGGAGGAGTGGACCAAGTTTTACCTGGTGGGTACCCTCACAGTAAACAGGGGTCCCATCATTAGATTACATTAATAAAATCCTTAACCATATATGTTAGAAGGAAATAAACAAGAAGCATTCTTAAACCAAATGAACGCACAGAAAAAAAATGTGCCCCACGAAAATTACATAAATTCGGATCATAGATAATGCTATGAGGTTTTTTCCATCATAACTGTAAGAAAAGAAAAACTATAGTTCGATGAAAAAGAATAACAAGATCATAACAAATTTCTGGGTATCTAAATCGTTGTCCCTTATTTCATACGAACGAGGTGAAATTACACAAATGAACTACCAGATTTTCGAACGGAGAGTAAGGTTACATCTTTTAAGAATTCTTAAGTTATGGAATAATACCACATAGTGGGAATCTTAACCTTCTTTCTATGCATTTACAGGCACGACTAGAGTAAATGGAGCAATCCTTGATAAAAAAATAATAATATACAACAATAAAGAAACCCTCACCGCATCTACAGGGTTTGATTTACCACTGCACAACTTTAAAATCGAAAATGTAAGGTTTCCACAGTGATTCAGACACAAGAAGCCAATAACGCGAAGATTCAAGGCTAAACCAAATAGAGTAAATAAAGGAAAAGTGTATACCATATCTATAGAGAACATAGTAGGGGACAACCATTTAAAAGAGTAATTTTAGGTAGCGAAGATCGAGTCCTTGCCTTGATGGCGAACCTTCACGAAAGAAATTATGGGTTATGACAGAGAACTTTAGCATACTGTAATTATACATAAATACTTGGCATTGAAATATTAAGGGGTCACTATGATAGGGTTTAACCATTGGTTTTATAATGATAGGTATGCCACGAGAAACTCCCAAATAAGTATCAAGTTACACATCAAAGAAAATTATTGAGGGAATTTTCTTACTGACAGGTCCCTAATACATATCGAGACTATTCTTGAATCAATAACTGAAAAAAAATGCTTGTGTAGAAGACTTTACAAGATAATAGATTCTGGAAAAGTGAATGACCACCTCACGAAAGGGATAAAGTGAATGACTACCTCACGAGAAGGGATACTTTCAACCAACAACAGTGCAAGAAAAAAATCAGATTACAGAGACAAGCTAAGGTGCGACTAATTCCCTTTTCTATACAGTAGTCCAAGAAATAGGATTTGGATATCTTACCTGGTGAAAGAGGAACCAGATAGACACATAATGTTTCCTTACCTGGACGGAACAGGAAACCTCCTTGTCGTCAGGGTTACACATAGAGTAAAGTTGCAGAAACTAACAGAGAATGATTTTTTCTCCAAAATTACATAGAGCCAAGGTGAAGAATGAAACAATAGCCTTAGGAAACCCTCTGTCGAATAGATCAATGGCGATAGTGATGAGTTGCACCTCGACCATGTGACTAGAGTGAGGTGGCAAAAATACAATGGGCACAATGGACGATCGATGGTCCCAAGGGAGTACATTACATAACACCATACATATCTTAGGAAGGGTTTAATTAAGCCATGATAGTTGTATTTATGTCAACCTCACATCAAGTTTATGGCGAATGGAATGACAGTTAGTTTAGTCTTATAGTTTAGTCTTTTCTTTCAATTTATTTAGGGATTTACTATTACTGTCGGATTCATTAGCCCTTGTGCCATGGTTAATTTAAATGGGAGTGGTAAACAACAAGAAACGAGCAGCCTGCACCAACTATCTAGTCACAACCATACATATTTTAAGACTTATACGTACTGGTGTTGTGTTAGAAATATCTTGGTTAATGAAGACCTTTAACATATGACCTATGGATTAGTCAATACATTCATCCTAGGGGTCTTCGTATGCATCTATATGATTCCATAGTATTCCCTATGGGTTGCACAATTTGAATCAAAATTCTAAGGTAAATTTATATATATATATATATATATATATATATATATATATATATCATTAAGCTACCTTTCACCNTATATATATATATATATATATATATATATATATATATATATATCATTAAGCTACCTTTCACCTTCTTTTGAGAATGGAATTGAGATAGAGACTTGTAATTACAACTTGCACCTATATCAACAAAATGGTAAGTGTAAATTGTGGAAGATAAAAGAAGTAATAAAATTACTCTATAGTTATAGTTAAGGAATTCTTGAAAGGTATTCAAAGCGTTTGAATAATTGTAATGACCCTAATCATTTTTTTTTTTTAATTGGTAAATTTGGGTTCCATTACATGGCCCTAGTGAAAAACTATCACAGGTTAAGGCTACAGCCTGTAACCTTCCCACCAACCTTCTATTTGGCTCCCGAACCCATTTCTACAAATTTAAACTCATCATGTTTGATTTCCTTTACCTTAATTATTTTTAGCACTGCACCAGAAATGAAACTCTCGGTAGCACTGGGATCTATCAAATACTAAGGGTTAGGTCAGCAATAATATCTGGCATCTCGAGCACAGTCAACTAGTTCTCTTCTTGGCGGGTATTCACCACTACATGAATACCATGGGCCTTGCCCAATTCTCCCACAGTAGTGGGTCCAGATGATCTAGATGCTCTAGTCCTCTCCACTCAAAATTCGCAATGGTAATGTGGCTCCCCACATGTCCAAAACCCTTTCTTCGGTCGATTACTCCTGGTACCCAAAATAGAAGTTGACATCCCACCAACCTCAAATCCTAGTTTGTTCTGCTGAAGAGGCCTAAATTGTTGTTGTTGCAATCGACACTGTCGTTGGTGTTGTGGTCCTCGATAAGGATTTCGCCACTGAGGCACTTTTCTTCGAGGTGTAGTGAAAGTAGATCCTCTCTGGAAGACACGATATCCTGGTGTATGTCTAGCTAGTGTTTGATGCTGCTACGCACCAGATGACACCTACCCGACGGGTCTCGCTGGAGTCCTTCTCTAAAATCCATTTATGAACTCCTCTTATGCTATGAGGGCCTTCTAAATGACATCATGCAAGGTTTGAGGCATCAAAATCCTAACCTTTGCAATAATGTTGGCATTAAGGCCAAAAACAAACATGTTGAACTTAATTTTCTCGGTATTCAGATGTGGAGCATATCGAAGCACCTCCATAAAACAGGCCTCGTACTCGAGAACTGTACATTTTCCCTGTCACAAGCTGTTGAACTCGTTGAGCTGACTCTCAATGAATTCTTCCAATAGATACCTCTCTCGGAACCATTTCTCGAATAGTTCCCATGACATGTCTTCGACGATAATGTTCAATTGTGGCAAGAGTGCCTTCCACCATAGAAGAGAGCTCCCCTTTAGTTGAAATACCTCCATGTGGAACTTCATGTTGTATGTATAGTTGCAAAGTGCAAATCATATCGCCATATTCTCCAACCATGCCTCGAGAACTACACCGTCCGAGGCACCAAATAAATAAAGAAATTTGACCTTCTTGATTTTGTGGTGAATGCTACCACTACCAACCAGAGCGTGCAGTGGACCCTCAGGGAGTGTCGGCTCCCTGACCTCATCTATATCCCAATGACTGAGCAGTACCTCAGACATCCGTTGAAAGTACCTCATCAACCCAACCACATCACCCACAACTATCTATTCCTACCCAACAACTTGTTCATCTCCCTGGGGGTTAGACCCCTCTGACATGAGTGCTACTGGAGGCGTCGTGCCTCCTCCCCTAGATCCAAGTCATGAATCTCTATGGTGTCATCTAATTGTGCTTACTGCATGGGTAGGTTAAGTTTTAATTAGCACTAGGTTATTACTTGAGGGTGTACTATAGTGGAAATCATAGCGATCCACAGTCATAAGATTGAACCCGATCTGAAACCATATGTAACGACCCCATCGTCACGACTACAAGTGATGCAAGAAAGTGAAAATTGTTTTTGTTTGAAGATGGAAGGAAACAACGACATCAATTAAACAACACAACTTGACGATGACACAACGTACACAGATCAGGCAGCAAAAAACAACGACTCAACATACTAGAACATCATGCAACTAGGAGAAACATGCAATAATCAATAGATAGATAAAAATGACTACCCTCCTGACACAAGAAAGACAACACCTACAAGCTAAAGGACAACAAAAATGACCCGAAATTGTGGCTTCGATGACCAATAAATAAAACCTCTACATTGCACAAAACCCAAATCATTAAGGCATTACAAAACCAAGTACCAACATCCATTACAAAAAACAATACATCCACATCGGGAAGCACAAGACTTTGGCCAGGTTATCATTCACATCTATCCATCAATGTGTGCAATGATCCCCTCATCAAGAATCATACCATCACAAGGAGATAGGTGTGACAGTAACCATGGCGCAACATAATATTTGTATACCCTTAACCAAAGCTAAATCCCTCGTGCTATGAGAACGAATTAACTGTCAAAAACACGAATACTAAACCCAAGCACCCCAAACAACAAGTTGACAAGACGCAAGGGAAATCTAACTACTATTAAAATCATACATCACCTTAAATTCCAAAGCAATCCTACATCAATATGGTTAATGGAACCTAGGAATATAATATTTAACCAAGCATACTTCACATTAATTTATGATTCCACACACGTCATACATTCCTTAAAATGACCTTTCTTTACCATTTATGGAATAACTACTTGTTGTTTGTTTTTGCATTAAAAAGTGAACTATTATGCACTTAACATGATCAATATACATTGTCAACAAATAAACGTTGCCTATTAATATAAGTGAACTACTTAAAATTAAAATGTGAACTATGTTGTCTATTAATATTTGAACTACATTACATAAATAAATGAACTACATTGTCTATTAAATATTCGACGTTGTTGTCTATATTATTGTTTTCTACATTATTGTTGGCTATATTATTGTTGTCTAAAATATCGCTATATTGTTGTTGTCTATATTATGGTTGTCTAAATACAAAATATTGTTGTCTAATATATCATTATATTATTGTTGTCTATATTAACAAGTCTCTGGATAATTCTATTGATAAACTATTAATAATTATAATGATATCATTGGGTAAATAACCAACAAATGATAAAAACATTGTCATATAAAAAAATAATAAACACGTTGTCATAAAAAATAATAATAAACATCATTATAAAACCATTGTTCTATAAACAATCATAAACACGTTGTCATTCACAACAACCAATGCTAAAATGCAATCATACTAATGATAAACACGTTCTGTATAGATTCGTTGTAATTTAACAAGGAATATCAATTTGTTGTCTATATATATATATTCAATGAATGGATGTGTAAACAAAACGTAATGTTGTCTATCAAAAAGTTATTGTCTATTAACAAAAACTGTCTATGGGATAAAATCCAGTCATACGATATTGTAGTCTATTAACATCACAATATCGTTGTCCTTTGAATATATTTGTTATCCTTTAGATATATCGTTGTATTCTAAATGTTTGTGTTGTCTTTTTAAAAATAACTCTTATACAAATATATCGCTATGAAAATATACAACAATACAATGTATCGCTATGCCCATTTATCACTATACAATTATATCGCTGCCATCAAATATATCTCTATCCAATTATACCAATATATCGCTATCCATGAATGCTATTATAATATTTTTATCCATTCCATTGTGAGATCACTATTAACAATGATTCACGGTCTAACATGCTATCTAAAAAATATACCTTCTAACCAAATGTTATTTAATAATAAATTCGTGGGCTAACAGAGGAATTGTTGTCCCACAATAATTAGTTGTCTTACTGATATAGTTATCCATTAAAAAGGAATTAACAATTATAAAGGAAATAAAAATGAATTGACAATAAATATATCGTTGTCTAATTAAAAGGAAACACTGACTATGATATCACTGTCCATCGCCAAGAAAAATCGTTCAAAAATAAAATTGTTGTCAACAAATAAATTCGTTGCCTACTAATAAATGATACCGTGTCTATTTGAAAATCATTTCCAAGCCATCCATATTGTTGTTTAAGAATTGGGTAAATAGCTATGTAAACCTGGGTGAAATCGTAGTCTACAATTCATTAAAAACGCAGACATGTCATAAGGAAAATGCAAAAGAAACCAATCATAAGAAAACGCAGAAGAAATCAATCACAAGAAACTGCAAATATTTATCATTCAACAATTAATCAATCAAAGCATAGAGATACTCATTCACAAAGAGGGCGCAAGGATTAGAGATTAATCATAAGAGAAAAATGCAGAGATAAGTAAGGGATAGATAGTTGGGTGAAAATTTATCCTTCACTTATTATCCATGCACATGAAAGAAGGGCATTTGAATCTATATGTCTTTAACACCGGAGTGACGACCATCGATTTGGCTCTTGGCCAACTCCTTAGGAACGGACTCATAACTTAAGGGATAAGGGACAAAAGATAAAAACACCTTTTTTCTTTGTAATAATCAATAAAAACAATCACAGAGAATTCATTGCAATTAGGGGTTGGGTTCTCCATGGGAAATCAATTGAAAACACAATGAACATAAGGCTAGGATGAATTTAAGTTCCTTGATCATAAAATGTTGGGCTCATCAAGACAATTTGTTGAAGATAAAAATGAAATCTTTGGATAGTGTTACATTGAATAAACATAAACTTTAACACGTTAGAAGTACATTACTGAAGGCGCAGGAAGAATATATGAACTACCATTCAATACAAATATACACATGCATACCATAGCCAAATGCGAAAGCTCCGAAGTCACTGTCCCATGCGCACTCTGACCATCTCCCGCTTGCCGACCGGTGTGATCTCACCTGTACCTCCCAGCCAATGCTAGGGGTACTCTTCTTCCCCCTGAGTCCCCCAAGCCAGAAAGGGGCCATAGACACAATACCAGAGAATGATAGCATCCAACTCGCCTCTCAGGGTCGAGCTACCACTCGTTACCTGAGTTGGGTATCCCAACTCCCACAAGAGAAAGTTAAGTCAAGGTAAAATTTCAGCAATGTAATGTTACACAAAAATATGAGATCCATACTCCTCCTCCTCCATCCTTTTTATATAGTTTTCAAGTAATTGGTTTCCCCAAATTCTCATTAAGTTCATTTTTCACTAAATTAATTTCGAAAAACCTCCCTCGTAAAAATGTCGTCCGATCCCCTAGTTGCACCAGAAAATCAATTTTATTAATTAATTAAATATTCATATTTCCCTCACTCACCTAAAAGTGTTCCTAAAAATGTTCCTCGGTGTCCCAATATTCCCTTACAATTCTTAAATGATTTACGCCTTACTTAATTCCTAGTCGAGTTCATAATTAGAAAGTTCCATGGGAAAGATTTCTTACTAAGTTAGATATTCATCTTTTTTTCTTTACGTTTCCCCTTTTCTTTAAGTTTCCCTTTTTCTTTAAGTTTCCCATTTCTTTTAAGTTTCCCACTTTTTCCTTTTTAACTAAAAATCAATTTAGCAAGTGCAGATAAAACAACCATTTACCCTTTTTCCCTTTTAATTAAAAATTAATTTAGCAAGTGTAGATAAAAAGAACCATTTACCTCTTTTTAAAAATTTAATCCTCCATTATGATTTTGAATTTAATAATAATTTTGAATTTCTTTCCCTCCCTTATTTTTCCATGTTTATTTATTATTTTTATTTTGTTTTGACCACATGTTCTACTTGGACCTAGGTTTTAATTTCACTAGGCTCGGAGACATTTTTTATTAGGAAAAAATGTTTTTAAACCTTACTTATAAAATCATTCATTTTAAGGCCGTCTTAGTCCTAAGAAATCATAATTTTCTAGGCACTAGGTTTATTAACTTACCAGTTAAAATCCCGACGTTCCCTTCAGGACGCACTACGTGCTCCAAGGGTGCCTCTCACCTCTTTCTGTTTTCCTTGCATGACGTTCCCTTCATGAAACACTACGTGCTCCAAGGGTGCCACTCACCTCTTTCTATTTTCTTTGCACGACGTGCCCTTCAAGATGCACTACATTCTCCATGGGTGCCACTCACCTTTTGACTGACTTTGGTAGATTTCAAACCCCTAGAGTCAATACTTCGCCAGGTGTTCTTGTGGGAGATTAAGGGCCTCTAAGGAATAAGGCCCTTTCCTTATTGCACGCCCCTTAGAATCATCATGAGAGACTATCATAGTCTGCCCTCAAGCCATCGTGGGTCTTCTCGAATTAGGTAATCGTTAACCTATAGTTCGAGCCACGACGTGAGTGCTAGTAGGTTGTGGTAGGGTTGTTGCCACACCTCTCCCTCAATGTCTTTGTTTGTCGTGCATGGCCCCTCTACTCCAAATGTGAGTCTGGTCGGCAAGCTATCATCAACCTCCATCCATAAACGAATCATGTCAGCAATAATAATCAATCATCATAACATCTAATCATATGTTCATATGTCACATCAACAACATCCAAACCCTAACAGTCTACTCCCTTACTCAATCCAGAGTCCAAGGGGTTTCATCAATGACTCTGCATCCTCAATGTCCAGAGTCCTTCACACTCAGGAAAACCCAGTCAATAGCATATGTCAATGTAAATATAACAAAAATTACATAACATCAAATCCAAAATGTCTCATAATCATAATAAAAATAGTCAATAGTATAAATGACTGGATCACTTGCATGTAAGTGTCCCCAAAGAATAAGTCTTCTTAGTGTGCGCAGGAGAGGGATGTTACACCTTTGTAGATCATGCATCTAAGGGGGAAGAAGAGTACCCCTAGCATTGGCTGGGAGGTATTGGTGAAGTCTCAATGATTAGCAAGCAAACGAAGGAAGGGAACGCCAGTTGCCAGGGATCCTCATCAAGCCTATCTTCGTCGATTACAGTATTTTAATTTGAGTTTTCATTGTATTAAGTTTTTATTGTATATATGGTTTTTAGAATTGTTAATAGTGGTAATGGATTTTTGATATTGGACTGACAAGCTTCCTTGATGATTGTGTATTTTAAAAAGGAATTTCTAATGAGTCTGCAATTTTAACTCCAAACTAAATCTTGATTTCTTATTCAGTGTTTTCCCTTTTTCAATTTCAGGGTAATCAATGTTTTTTTATATAAGAGTTTGCGTGTTCTTATACATAATAACTCACCCAAAACCTCTGCATTTCCATCAGAATTGCTCTATGTTTTTACATACATGTTTTCCCATCTAAGAAGAATCTCCTTGCGTCCAATATTTGGAAAACCCTCTAGATTTGTTTTGTGTATCCGGATTTGATTCCCTTTAGGATTTAAGAATTCACCTCTGTGTTTTTTCTATTGTATCTAGATGTTTGATTCCCTTAAGGATTTAAGGATTTACCTCGCTGGTATTTTTATTGAATCCGGATTGCGATTTCATTAGGGATTTACCTCTGCGTTATTGAATATGGATTGAGATTTCATTAAGGATTTACCTCTGCATTTTTTTGAATCTAGATTGCATTTTTCCTTGTACCAATTCACCCAGAAAATGTTAATATCACTTAGCTATTTCCTTTGACACCTTTGCGCTATTTGTATTTGCACAAATTCACCAAGATTGTGAAGCTCCTGGAGAACTTCCTTTGACACCTCTACATTATTTTTATTTGCACAAATTCTGTAGCATTGTGAATCTCCTCGCAAATTTCATTGACCCCTTTATGTTATTCTTATGCATGAATTCACCCATCATTCGCAAGCTCCTGGCGAATTTCCCTTGAGACCTCTGCGTTATTTTCTTATATGCACAGATTCTCCCAACATTAGGAAGCTCCTGGCGATTTTCCCTTGACATATTTTCATTTTTCACTTGCTCTGCGTTGTATGAAATTTCCTTGCAACCTTACCTGGAGTTCTCTACTCCTATGCCCTTAGCACATTACAGTAAATTCCCTTTACTTATTATTCAATATATTTTTCTAATGCAATATTGGGTCAGTTATGAACCTAAGTATGAAATGCTTTGAGTGATCAAGTTTGACTACATTAAAATGCATGTGTATTTAGATTCGGGATTTCCACTCTATGAGGTAAAGGCGAGATCCGAGTAGTAGGTGATGGTATTTAGTGCATTACAATGACTTGTACTCTTTTTTTGGGGGGGGGTGGGGGGCGGGGTTTATTGATATGTATCATCTTTCTAAAACTAGTGAATACAATGTGTATCATTTATCTATTCTTGGGTTTATGCATGTATTATGGTTTAACGTTGCAATATTTTAGACACCATTACCTTTACACCTTCTGTCCTTTAAAATTTGTTGGTATAGGACAAGTTTATAACTTCTTGATATATTAGTTTTAGGGTGCACAAGCATTATTCTTGTTACTCGATGATTCACTCGTTGTGTTGAATTATTACATACATGTTTATCACCATGTTCTTGTGTAGTACATGAGAAATTGTTTTAGTGATTTCCCAATCCTCGTAGATTACACTATGTTTGTTTAAATAATAAATTTACTAAGTTTCATAGGGTTCAACCATTAATAATGTGATGTATGATTAGGTATGTGATAAGATTTCTTTTTTTCCATGGAATAAACCTATTGATTTCTCCTGCACCTTGAACTTAATGTGATTGGATTTCTTGCACAATGAATAAAAGTACTGATTACTCTTACCCCTTTAATTATGTTGACCTATGATCATTTAGAAATTAGTTTACTATTGCATATTTATACAAGTTTGATTTAGGATTGTTTTAGTAATCAATTTACTCTTGTGCCACTAAAAATGTTAATGAATAAATGATAGAACGATTGATTTCCCTAGCGCCATGGATTATGATGATGATTAAGTAATTAGATTGCTTTGCGCTATGGAATAATGATGATTTCTAAATTATTAAGTTATTAGATTATTCACATGCATCGAATAATGTTGATGTAGGATTTTCTAAGTGACTAGATTAGTTGCGCGCATTGAATAATGTTGATGTATGTTTAATTAAGTGATCAGAATACTCTTTCACTATGAATAATTGATGTTTAATATTGATTGATTGATCTAGTTTTTGTCCGCTTGATTCGATTAGCGGGATTTAAACACCTCCTTGTTCCTCAGAATAGTTGCCATCCCTGAGACCTTAAATGCTAAAAAACAATCGGATGAATCTTGGGCTTGAGCATTTCTTATGTTTCTTGAAGGTCCTAACTATGCAACATAGGTTGGGCGGGTAGACATTTTAATATTCAGTATCTGGTTGATCATTGCTTCTAATTTGCTTCAGTGGATTGTGATGTGTTGAAGTGTGTCGCTATTTATGTTTATGTGTTGGTCAGGTGTCGCTATCATTTATGTTAATGTGTTGTTTGTGTCGTTATTTATTACGACGATGAGTCACTTGTAATGTTTTTAATTATGATGTCGTTTGATTATGTGCTTATATGAATTATGTGTTGAGGGGACGTTAAATAAAGACCCGCAATTACCTATCATATCTCATCCTCATTGAGATAACAATTACTTTGGTGAATGGACAGCTTCACTTCAATGGCTTCGACACTTTTTGTATTCGGGTAAGTTGATGGTTTGCACATAGTAAAAATATTTTGGTTTCTTTCTTATACTCAAAAAGAAATGAGAACATGACCATTTTTTGTAATGAAACTTCATTATTATCTCTTAAGTTTCATAGTAGAATTTTTTTTATAGGTTTTAGAACATTGATAAACATAATTTATGATGAAAGTTAATATTGAACGATATTCTTTTAACGACAATACACTTTTATATAGTGTTGTCTACCCTTATTGGTATTGTGATATTTCTGTGAACCATACTTTACTCACTTGGGACTATTATTATAAACAAAAAATGATTATGATATAGTATTCGTTTCTGGTAGGATTTCAATGATTCCTATTCTGAGTCTTGGTAGTAGTATTGTAATCTTTGATAATTTTTCGGAGGGTTTTACTCAACCCAGTTTTTTTTTTTTCTATTTCCATATCTGACCCTGTAATGATGTGATGATTACGCAGATTTCTCTCATATGTAAGAGAATTTGTCATGATTTTACCAATATTAGTAGATCCTAACTGTAGGAAACATATCTAAATGCATTTAATATCCAGTCGACGCACTAAAAGAAAGTCACAAAAATATAGTTTAACCATTCATCTATTGTTTAAATTTTTCCAAAAGTTCAATTTGATATTGTATTTATTCATTTACTAATGATGGGTCCCTGTGATAATTGTGAGGCAACAAATCCGATAAAGCTGGAGGTATTTCATGACAAGGTTTCACGGATTCAATACAGAGTTTCGAACCGATGAGGGCCAGAACAGGTATGAAGTTTCTTTGGTTTTAATTTTTTTTGTTTCATTGATGCGACCTTTAAATTTTGATTTATGAGGAGAAATTGATGGTTAAATATTAATCTTCTCTACACGCATACGAAAATTTAACCAGTACCTCATGGGTTGAGATAACCTTTTCTCATAGTGGTAAACTGGCTTTGAAATAAATGCTTTCATTAAAGAAATGATTAAATTACTCTATGCTGACCCTTTGTAATTTGTTCTCTATAGGTTAAAGGTTGTGAAACACATTTTATACGCCATCCAAGGTACTCGGGTTCCATTACTTATATCTATATACGTACTTCTTGCGTAAAGTTTGTGAACATAATTTGATTAGTCGATTACTAGGAAGGGATTATTCCTTGAGAAAATGGGAATACGACTTCTATTCAATATACATTGGTATATGAGTAAATAGAAAAAAAAATGGTTTCTCTTTAATGTACACCATTAAATGTATAAGCTACTAGATAATAAATATTATCTCAAGACTATGAAAATTTTCTCTACCTTTATGAACCTAAGGTCATTTCTATGATTTTTGTATTGAAGTTTTTTGAGCAACTTTATTGTTTTAGGAGGTAATCGAATTCCAATATTTACATTATGAGGAATTTCTATGAGTTTACAAAATGTATGAGATATGACTTCTTATAAATACTACTCCTTAAATAATCTTTTCCTCTTTGTTTTAATAAGTACTGAAATCTATTTTTCATCAATAATTCTACATATCACTTGTACTTATTTATAAATATATTTTGTCTCTTTCCATGTTGTAGAATTTATGTGTTCTAATTCAAATACAATTAGAAATCTTATCTATATATTTATATATATGTTTGAAAACTTGCATGTTATTTCAGTTCGAGTATTATGCTTTAGGATTTTCTATGATCTACCATTCAATCTACAATGTAGAAATTCATCAATGGTATAAATCTTCTAACCATATGCTAACTTATCAAATCCAACCATATTTGCAACTAACCAATATGGTAATATGTAAAAGTTATTCACTAATGAACAAAAGGTACATATATGAACCAGATTCACTGGAAACAAATGGAACAACCACGTTCCACCTAACCATAGATGCAGAACAACCAAGTTACTTGTCTTGAACACCCCCAACCCTTAGTATGACTCCATAAGGGAGAACCGAACTGCACTCCTTAGCAAGTGTAACTTTGTACCACTTAGAAAATATTTTCCTAACACACATTTTCTCACATAGAAAATAGTTCTATCATTCCTAGCATACTAAGCAGTGTCCACCTCCCAAATATGTTGTATATCTCCTTTCTTTTTCCTAGGACTTTTCTATAATTCATTTCTCTCCTTTGAAATTCACATCTTTATAAATCTTTGATTTTTAGGGGCTGCGAGTGACATAACTCCACTTCTGACACTTGTCAAATCCATATTTGTGTTAACTCTAACATGTTCCCCACTCATGGAGTCATAGTCATCTATTTTTAAACTGGTTGTTCCATGTGTTTCCTGTATTGTTTTTGTCTCTTACATCTATCCATCAAAAGAGGACATTTGGCAAGTCAAACTCTTGCACAAGAATTTAAACAATAACAATTAAATGTCTTAATAAAACCAAGTATGAATTTCCATAAATGGAAATTATTCAATAAAATGTTGAATACTTGAGGATATATATATATATAAGAGTGGGTTTATAGGGGTACCCATAAGGAGAAAATGATAGGTAGGTAGTTTTATAACTTACAAAATCTACAAGTTAAAATTTTGACCTCAAGTCAATTCTAATGGTTTGCTTTCCGAAACCACATATAAAAACTTTCAAAATAAAATGAAACATTCAAATTGAATGTAAAATTTCAACACTACTTTCAAGTAGAGGGTGATGAATACAAGGACACCTTCTCTCTTATGGAAAATGTGTACACCATTAGGTTGTTCTTGGATCTAGTAGTTTCTTATGATTTGGAAGTGGAGAAAATGGATGTGAAGGAAACTTTTCTTCATTGTGAGTTTAAAGAAGAAATATTCCCCAATCTCAACCAAAAGGATTTGTGGTAGAAAATATAGAACACATAGTGTTCTTATTGGTGATATCATCGTATGGTAGTCCACGGGACAATGGTACCAATGATTGGACAAATATATGAATATGTTGTGAGACAAGGGATCGTAAAATGTGAAGTGGATGATTGTGTTTACTTCAATCAAGAAGGTAAAAACTTCATCTTATGTTGATATAGTATTTTTATCAGTGATTTTAAGTAGCTAGTTAAGGAGAGTGATTTCCAATTGCCATGTGAGTTTGACATGAAGGACTTATTTGATTTGCACTATTTTTTTGGAATTGAGGAGAATAGGTACTACCAAAATAAGATGTGTTGTAACATCCCAGTCTTGCACGCACTGAGAAAACTTATTCCTTGAGGAAACTTCTGTGTAAGTGATCTGGTTCACTATACAATTGGTTGTTTTCATTAATATTATGAGATGTTGTGGATCTCATGATATGTTATTTTTTCTATATTTACATAGAAAGATGTTATTGACTAGTTTCTCCTTAGTGTGCAAAAATCTAGACATTAGAGGATGTCGATAGCATCGATGAATCTCCTTGGACTCCGGATCGAGTGAGGGAGTGGACTATTATGGTTTGAATTGTGTTGATATGACATATGTGACATATGATTAGATATTATGATGTTGATTGTTATCACTGACATGTTTCATTGATGGATGGAGGATGACGATAAATTTTCGACCAGACTCACATTTGCAGTAAAGGGGTCACACATGACAACCAGAGACATTAAGGGAGAGGTTTGGCAACAACCCTACCACAACCTACTAGCACACCCATCGTGGCTCAAATTGTAGGTTAATGATTACCTAGTTTGAGAAGACCCATGATGTCATAAGGGAAGGTTGTGATAGTCGCTCACAATGATTCTAAGGGGTGAGCAATAAGACAGGGTCATTATTCCTTAGATGCCCTTAGTCTCCCACAAGATCACCTAACGAAGTATTGACTCTAGGGGTTTGATGTCTACCAAATTCAGTCAAGAGGTGAGTGGCACCCTTGGAGCATGTAGTGCGTCTTGAAGGGCACATCGCGCAAATAAAACGAAAAGAGGCAAGTGGAACCCTTGGAGAACATGGTGCATCCTGAAGAACACATTGTGATTTTAACTATGGTAAGTTAATAAACCTAGTGCTTAGAAAACTATGCCTCGCTAGGATCTGGTCGGCCTTGAAATGAATGATGTGATGAGTAAATATTAATAAAAAATTTCCCCTTAAGAACTGTCGCCAAGCCTAGTGAATTTAAAACCTAGGTCTAAGTAGAACCTTAGAACAAAAAAAAAATTAATTAGACATGTAACAAGAAGGGGGTAAAGAAAATTCAAGCTTTATTAATTAAAGTAATTTTTTAACTGAAGGTTTAATTATTAAAAGGGGGTAAATGTTTGTTTGTCTAAAATTTCTAATTCTAAACTTTGTTAAAAAGGGGGAAACTTAAAGAAAAAGGGAAACTTAAAGAAAAGGGGACACTTAAAGGAAAAGGGGAATGTCTAACTTAGTAAGGAATCTAGCCTTTGGAACTTTCTATTTATGAACTCAACTAGGATTTGAGTAAGGCATAAGTCATTTAAGAATTGTAAGGGAATAATGGGACACTAAGGAGAGTTTTTAGGAACACTTTTAAGCAGGTGAGGGAAATAGGAAAATTTAATTAATTAATAAATTGATTTTCTGGTGCAACTAGGGGATCATGTGACATGTGTATGGGAGAGGTTTTTCCTAATTAAATAAATGAAAAAGGAATCTAATGAGGGTTTGGGAAACTAATCACTTGAAAACTCTATAAAGAGGATGGAGAAGGAGGATTATGGATCACGTGTGGTTTGCGTAAGGTTACGCTGTCAAAATTTTTATCTTGATTGAATTTCTCTTATGGGGGTTGTCATACCCAGCTTGGATAACGAGTGGTAGCTCGACCTTGCAAGGCGAGTTGGGAGCTATCATTCTCTGGTATTGTGTGAGTGGCCCCTTTTCAACTCAAGGGGATCAGGGGGAAGAAGAGTACCCCTAGCATTGGTTAGGAGGTACCGATGAGGTCACAGTGGTTGGAAAGAAAGACTTGAACGGAGCGCAAGAAGAACTGGTCGGAACGCAAGTGCAGGACAGTCACTTTCGGTTCTTCGCATTTGGATATGGTACGCATATGTATATTTTGTACCGAATAGTAGTTAAATTTCTTGTATATGCATCACATTAATGTCAAAGGCACGCATGTATAAATTGTGTTAAACATTTGTTAATTTTCTGTATATGAATAATTATCCTGGTGTATGTATGCATGTGTAAGTTATTTGAAAGGTAGTTAAATGTTCATTTCTGCACCTTCTTGGCTCGCCATTATTTATATGTGATTGGGATTCATTTATGTTGTATAATTGTTTATGGTTGAATGTCAAGGAATGGTATATTTTTATAGCATTGCGAGTGTTGATACTAAGAGGTGGGTGAATCAATATCACTTTCAATTTAAAACCTTTTTCAACTTATACTTAAACCATTCAACTATATCCAATGAGAAATTAACAATAGTATAAGAGTTACACCAATACACCACAATACACCATGCACAATATATGA
>JZKD02S0373807.1:257057-277975 GCA_000966675.3 Picea glauca | reverse complement strand
AATGACTTCCAAAGGTAGCTACAGCTTCCAAATGTAAAGGGAGGGATAAACCTCCAAGAGGAAGATACAATCCTCCAATATCAAGAGAGGATTTAAATCTCCATCCTTGCCCCTTCCTTCCACCCAAAAAGAAGTCATATAGAGAATGGTAGACTTTGTTCAATTCTGGTTTATTCAGGAGACCGAACTTGTACAAAATGCCCCGTGCTCAATATTTAACATCAGATTCTGAAACTCACACACAAGAAACTACAGTTTGTACTATTTTCAATTCAATTTGTTCCATTTCATTTGTATTCTCTATGAAGAAGTTATGACTGTTTTACCCAAAACACTTGTTTATTGACTAGCTTCAGGATTGGTCAAAAACCCTATCTTCCACAGAGTGTATATCCATAATTATAGAGAATCAAGAGATGAAACTCTTACCATAGGTATCTTGATATGTCTTCTCAATTCCATAGAAATTTCACCATCTGAATCGTTCTAGAAAAAAAGTTATAGCGAAAATGGTAAGATGACCTGAAAATAACATACCTTAGAACACATCACCAAAAGACTTCATCCTCCCTTGAAATCTGGCCTTCTTTACTTTTGATTTCCTTTGAAATTCGACTTGTGTATCAAATGAATGTATAATGATATTTATTTATACCATTTATGTCCCTTCCTTTTAACATTAGGGCCGACCTGACACTTTCTTATTTTGTAATTTTGTTCTTTAATTATCTTAAGGGCCTACATGTATCATCTTCAAAAATTCATTTCTCCTCAAACATGAGGATCCACGTGACATGCCACATACCACCAGAAACAACATGATGTATAATATCCATCCATATGTGTTGTATATGCATGTGCATTTTCTTCATGTCCAAATACCTTCATCAATCTTGTGGTCCAAAACCCATGGCTAGGGTTGACATCAATGACAACAACCAATCTTACAACAACGAGTGCCTTGAATATTATTACTCTATGTCCCATTTAGCTTGAGTGTATTTTAATTGTTCCTTAGAAAATATTAAAAAAAAAATCTTGTACAACTATTGTTCATGCATCTCTGTTTCCCTGTAAATTTATAAAAATCTCGGACTATTCGATCTGGGAATAAAATAAAGAAAGGGTTGAAGCCATCGAGAACCCAGTGCCGATGAAGCTGATGCTTGGTGGGTTATCTCCAACTTTTGGTTGCTAGAACTCAAACTCCAACAGATTTATTAACATCTTACTACATTTTACTTCTTAGGTGTCTCCTTCTCGCCCAACAATCTGTGTGTTCACCTCATATTTTTCCCCAGTGTCTTCCCTACGATCGTTTATGGATCTTCCACCCACATGGAGCAAACAACCAGCGAAATTTTTGTGTTCTTCTTGGGAGAATTTGTGACCCTACGTGGGGAGGAATTATGTGCAATCCTTGCGCCCCTATTTTCTCTGCACTCTTCCCTTGTGAGATGGGTTCTCGACAGATTCATCTCTCCTCCCTCTTCATCGATCCTTGATCCTTTGACTAAATTGTGATGCACCATCCACCATAATTGTTGTCTCGTCGCACATTCATTCTATTTCTCCCTTTTAAAAGCAAGGGTTCCTGTCAGTTTCCTTATATTTTTCCAGTTCCATAAAATGGGTTACAAGTTGTCACTTTGATTTCATGATGGAGTTCGATGGAAGGATGGATGCCTACTGAATTACCTTTTTCTATAGCCCTGGGTACCCATTTGTTCGGTATTGCCTCTTAGTTATTGTTTTGGCTGAGATGTTCAACAACTAAAAAATCCTAAATCATATCCAAAACTCCATCCACTCATTCAAATAACTTCCACCTAACGCTTTGCATACCTCATGCACGCAGAGTGTAGTCATGGCATTTTTAAATTTGAATTGCATACCTGTGAATTTTTAATTGGCAGTGGCGGTTCTACTGTTTTTGTGAGATTCCTTTTTTCAGATAGTTGGAAAGCATAAATAATTCTATTTTCAACATCCTTGGTTTAAGTGCACTCAGATTTTACATCCCTTGATTATTTGCAACATGATTTTCAAAATACACAGATATTTTTTACCACACTGAGATTTTAACCAATCACACAGAAATGAAAATATTTATTGATTAAGAGCTTTATTACCCTGAGATTTGGTCTAATTATGCAGAGATTATGAAATATCACAGGAGGTTTAAGTAATTAATGGTTACAACTGGCAGGGATTCGTTTTGACAGAGAAATTTTAGGAATGAATTGAATATGCATATATTTTCAGTCGTTTTAATAGCAACGTTGACCTTGGCAAATTTTATGCTTGTGAAATTATTTTCCCAGTGGAGGGTTCCCGTTTGTATTATACATTTTTTGTAATTAATTTCCCTAACAATTTTATATAACAAATTTAATGTTGTAATGATGGATGTAGTGATGACAGTTGTGATTAACACCACTTTCATGCCCATTTAATTGTGATAAAAGTCATATAATATTTCCATAAAGATTAACATTTTGGTCCTTTAATGGTTAGCATCAGCCTTACTAGTTCCAGTTCTATTATGTTATAATTGTTGGTTGGATGTAATTACAATTGTTGCATTTATTCCATACACGAAGTTTGAGCTTATTCGGAAGTTATAATTCTAGGGAGGTTGTTACAACATTTAAACAAACAAATCATGAGCTTATTACACTGTTTTTGAGCATTACGCTATAAACCAAACAATGTTTTACCATCATGTCAAGTCTAAAATTTAGAAGATCTCTTCCTTCCAACTCTAGTTATGGAAAGAAAATTTGTTTAGCATTTTAATACATCGTGATTGATCTTTTAGTTTTAATTAACTTTTGTTTTATGATTGTACAATCCTTATATTTCCTTGATGTATATCGGTGTTCCACACGAACTCTTAATGATAAAAATCATGTACAAGAATGTAATAACTAATCAATGCAAGGATTATCGTGTCGTAGGAAGTTAATGGTGTAGGATGTAAATGTGTTAATGGAGATTAAATTATGTGTTTGCATAAGTTAGGAAGCCTAACAAAATGTAGTTTTATTAGTCAATTCCTATTTAAATTGCCAAGATGAAAATGTGTACTTATTGATTACGTCGACTTAATGGATGAGAGATGTCATGAGGGACCCCAAAATGTATATTAGTTCTCATGAATTGAATTTTATTTTAATTAATGATTAATGAAATAGTGCGTCTGGAAATTAAATAGAATTGTGCCTCAAATATGTTTTTGCTAGATAGATTTGTATGTCATCTCTCTTGCGCGTTCGTAAATTTAAGGTTGATTAAAGTATTCTCTAAATATTAGTTTTATCTGGTTGTTCACGGTGAAAGACCACTAATGATCGAATGTTGTTTATTTATTTGAGCATCATGCAAATGTTGATTCAATGATTGTTAATTCCCGCTCGCATTGAAGGTTCGTGATACATGTGTTGGTTTGATGTTGTTGTGTTTGGTTGATTTGATGTTGTCTTTTATATTAGTAGAAGTGGTCTTGCTTGTGTCAGGTGGGATGTAGACACCTCCTTGTTCCTCAGAAAATTCACCATCCTTGAGACCTTAAATGGTCAAAATCAATGGGAACCTAGACTTGAGCATTGGTTATGTGTCCTGGAGGTCCTAACCTTGTAGGGTAGGGAGAGTGGGTATTCATTTTTACTTTTTGTCTTATTGATTGTCGTATGTTGCTTCTAGCTACATGATGTGGTAGTATGATAGGTCATTATGTTTGTCCGTTGCCTGAATTGTGTGCATTGTGTTCGTCGTCGAGTTGCATTGATTGAATTTTTGTCGTTGTTGCTTCCTTCCAAAAAACAAAAATACATATTGCACTAATTATGCATCACATGTTGTCATCACGACGGGGCTCGTTACATATGGTATCAGAGCCAGTATCACCTGCGACATGGGATCACTATGGATTCTATTGATTGAATACTTGATTATAAAATGTCACTAATTAAAATTGTTTGTATTCATGCAGGTAATCATGGCTAGAGGATACCGTGGAGGAAAAAAATGAGGTGCTAGGGGAGGAGGCGTGACGCCCCCAGTAGAATCCACTTCCGAGGGGTCTAACCGCTAGGGAGACGAACATGTTGTTGAGCAAGAACAAATGGTTGTGGGTGATGTGGTTGGGTTGATGAGGTCCTTCTAGAGAATTTATGAGGCACTGATCAACCGTTTGGATAGAGATGGGGACAGGTTGTTGTAACCTCTTGAGGGTCCACTGTGCGCTCTAGTCGGTATTGGTAGCATTCACCGCAAACTCGATAAGGTCAAATTTCATGAGTTCTTTGGTGCCCCAGACGACGTAGCGACCAAGGCATGGTTGGAGAATATGGCGATTTGCTTTTCACTTTGCGACTATACCTCCAACATGAAGGTCCGCATGGCAATCTTTCAACTAAAGGGGAGATCTATTCTATGGTGGAAGATGTTCATGTCACAATTGAACATGACAGTTGAAGATGTGTCGTTGGAACTGTTCGAGGAAGGATTCCAGGAGAGGTGTAATATCCCCCAAAATAAATTATTATTAAAGTCTGAATGCACTTAGGAATTTATTTCCGTTTTTGGAAAAATATTGCCATTTATGGAAATTCCGAATTGGGAATTTAGTTAAATGTAATTTATTCTTGTGACTGTTGGGAAAATATTTGATTTTCTCAACCAACTCTTTGACTATGACACTTGTAAGAAACAAATATCTTTTATATTTTTTTTTGAGAGACAAATGGAACAGCCAGGTTGCAATCAGTTGACCATGACTCCATGAGAGGGGAACAGACTTGAACTACCTCAGGGCTGAATTTTACAAGTGGAAAATCAGGAATTTGGCCATTGGCAGCCCCTGAAAATCAGGGATTTGTAAATATGTGAAAATTTCCAAGGGGAAAAGACCTAGGAACAAGATGCTTTTGCATATATAGCATATGGGAGGAGGCAGGATGTTTCCTAGTATGCGGGGAAAGAAAGTACATCACTTGTTGTTACAAGAACTATTTTTTAGTGTGAGGCAAGGATAATTTCCGATCTGAAAAGACATCACTTGTTATGAGCATTATTTCTAAGCGTGAGGCAAGGAGAATTTCTGATCTGAAGAAGGAAATCAGTTGTTGTTATGAGCACTACTTTTGAGTGTGAGGCAAGGAGAATTTTGGATCTGAAAAAGGACTATAGCGAAAGAGGATCTTCGAGGTTCAAACTCATAGATTCATGGTCAGGCTACGGGGTGAACGAAGTGGGTAGATTGGTTGTTTTGTTCTATGGTTGGGTGGAACTTGGATGCTCCATTTGTTGTCCCAACACTTTGTTCACATATGTACATTTACCTATTCATTGTTGAATTTTTTTATGGGTTAATAGTTGGTAGAATGAAATGAATCATAGAATAATTTGTTATGGTTTGAATTTATTCAATGAGTGTAACCGAGAAATATACTGTGTGTGATAGCTATGGATGAACGTGTGAAATTTCTTATTCAAGTGATGTACTCTCTAAACCGCAATAGGAAACAAATATCAGTTCGATCTATGGTTGATATTAGGAAGATTGGGAATAAATATGAATGTAGATTCAAGTTTAAACATGCTTAAATTTTTACTACAATTTGCTACAGGTTGAATATTCTAAGATGTAAATTTATAGGAAATACCTGTGTATTCTATGCCAAAATGGAAGAGTCCAACATAGAGAGTTGAAACTGTTAGAAGGGGAGAGAGAGTTGAGAGTCTGTAGAAGCCTAGTTTTGTAAACATTGTATAGACTTTCTGAAATTAATATAAGTAGTTTTCCTTCCTATGAGTTGTTTGTGTGTTTATGAATTTAAATTGATTATCTTCATGTAATTGATGTTGTAGATTCGTGTTAGATTTCATCTGCAGGGATAGATAGAATTTCTCTATCTGTGAGTTTGCTAAAACCATTATGGGTTTTCTTAGGTTGTGCAAGGAGTGCACAGAAGAACTCTATTTTGAGTTCAGAGATAAGAGAAGTGTCGAGGGACAAACACTCACATAGTTACTGAATACTCTGTCGACTCAACAAGGAGTGCTTGAGAAGAATTTTTTGAGAGGGAACAAATATCCCTTTGAGGAAAAAGGGAATAGAAACAAAGTTGTTGAAAATTCTGGAGGAATACCTATGCAAGGAGTGCATCAGGCCAACACTCGGATGAAGTGTTGAAAGACAACCATATGACAGTTAGTCAAAATGCAAGGAGTGCGAACAGAGAGAACTTGTTTCAAGTTCGTGAAGCTCAGGAGAAACCATGCAAGTCGACATGCAGGGGGCAAGTGTGTGCTAGGGCGAGGTCAAATTCCATTGACTAAAGCTCATAAGGGATAGCATTCCTAGAAATAAGCAATATCCAAATTCGTTGGCTCGCAAGAGAAATATTAAAGGCCAAAACCTTTGAACACTTATAAAATTATTCCAAGTAAGAAGAAAGTGCAAGCTTAGGAGGAGGAGAGACAACAATCATCAGATCAAATGAAGGAAGAAATCTGGGCCATCTGATTGGAGTCCAGACAATGAGGAGAAAGCATAGGGGAAAAATATCACAATCGTCGATCAAAGGAAGATCGTGGACCATAGATCTAGTTTTATCGGGAGTTCGCAACTCAATAAGCCATAGGTAAGAGTTCTGAGAACTCGCAAAACCCAAGTTCGCGATTCGATATGAGTCATTGGATTGAGGAGAGATATATACCATTAGGAAGGGCATAGCCAAAGAAGAGCTAGCGCTCATCCAACATTGAAATTTTGAACACCGTTCAGGATGGGTCCCCCGGGTGACATATAACCTGCGCATTTGGGAAAGGGCTTGTGTATTACTTAAGCAATTATCATAAAGCCATTTTTATTTTAAGTCGGCGGTGTATGCATTGATCTTGAATTTGTCTGGACCCTAATATTAAGTATACAATATATTATTTAAACTCAAATTCGTATAGACGCTATATGATATGAGAAATGCCTATGTATAGGGATTATTGTAATTCAAGTGGATTTTTCCTTTGCAACCTAACGTTAACGTTTATGCATAGAAATGGATATAATTCTAAGGGTCATATATATTATAAACATTAATACACACACACACACACACACACACACACACATATATATATATATATAGATAGATAGATAGATAGATAGATAGATAGATAGATAGATATAGATATAGATATAGATATGGAAAGGATTATAATGCTAGTGGGATTTAATGTATATAAATGTCAATGTTTATATATGGAGATAGTATAACATTAGTGGGGCCTTACTAACCTTTATGCTTATATTAGATATGTTAGTAAACTGGGAGGCTGGGGTATAGCAAAGTTACTCTTGACCTTTATATATATGATTATTGTACAGTAGGAAATAACTCAGGGATAAAATCTGTTATAATGGAAGTTCACTGTATCAATAACTGGAATCATAAACCATGATAAAGTTAATAGTGATGACAACTACCTACTTATAATAACAATATGTCTTTCGAGATAAGTTGTTCGAAGAGAGTGATTTAATGCCCCTAAGAAAAAAAAAAGTATTTGGTAAATTTGGGGAACATTACATATGGTATCAAAGCAAAGGTTACAACACTTGGACCTTTAATAGGGCCAAAATGTTTTCTTAACACATGCTTTTTGTTTAATGAAAAAACTAACAAAACATTTGTTGTTACAAACAGAAAAATGTTATTTGTGTTGTGATAATGGTAGAACAAAATGAAGAGGAGGTCAAGCTTGAGGAGAATCCTGAGCAATGACCTACTAGAAAATATAGACAGAACACTGATGGAAGTTCTGCCACCCAGGTTCTAGAAACCGTGAAAAACCTCATTGTGGAATTGCAAGTTTCAAGGAAGACAATGAGAAACTAAAAAAGGCACAACAAGAACAACATGAAATAAATGAAATATTGTTGTGAAGCATAGTAACAAAGAATATCCCAAGAGATAATAACCAGGAAGAAGAGGTCAATAAAAGGGCCTCCAAGAATTCTGGTCCTAAAGATGAAAAATGGGACAACTCTTTCGAAGGTACACCATTAGCAGAAGATAAAACAACCACATGAAGAAAGAGGAAACAGGTGGACCATCTGGAGGGAGAGTTTAATAAAATCAAACCTTCCACCTTTGATGGGGAATCCAGGACAATGGAGGAGAATGAAGTATGCTTACTATACATAAATAAAAGTATTTCCAGATCTACAATTATTCCAGCAACATGAAGGTCAGAATGGCCATCTATAAGTTGTAAGGAAAATAAAGTATATGGTGGCAGGACCTGAAGTTGGCCAACTACCTAAAGGAAAAATAGATGGAGTGGTCAGATTTCAAGAAATACTTTAAGAAACAGTATTTGTCTGAAAATTGATGTGATATCCCCAAAAATAAAATATTTTTTAAATTTAAATTTGTTGGAAATTTAATTCCGCATTTTTAGTAAATTTGAATTTGAAATTTTTTTGCCATTTATGGCAATTTCAAATTTTGAATTTGATATTTGTAATTAATTATTATGACTATTGGGTATAGTTGTGATTGGGACTCAACTAACTATTTGACTATGACACTTGTGTAAGATCATAAGATTTATACTAATTGGAGGAGGAAAAATGGAACAACCATGTTAAAATCAGTTGACCATGACTCCATGAGTGGGGAACAAGTTGGAACTACCTCTAGGATGATTATTACAAGTGGAAAATTAGAGATTTGGCCATTGGAAGCCCCTGAAAATCAGGGGTTTAGAAAGTTGCGAAAATCCCCCAAAGGGAGGGGAAAATAGCTGGGCAAAATTGATATATAGCATATGCGAGGAGGCAGGACACTGCCAAGTATGCTGGGGAAAAAGATTTTTGAGTTCTCTTGCTGTTACGAACACTATGGATTGAGTGTGAGGGAAGAGGAGTCTACTGAAATGGAATTTCCTTGCTGTTATGAGCACTGTTGAGTAAGTGTGAGGCAAGAGGATAACTGTTGGAATGGAAGGAAATTGATGAGGAGGAGTTTCCAAGTTCTCCCTCATGGATTCATGGTCAGTCTAGGGGCTGAATCGGGCAAGTGGTTTTGGCTGCCCTATTCTGCAGTTGGGAGGAATGTGGTTGTTCCTTTTGTCTTCTCATGATCTGGTTCAAATATGTTTCCCTACTCCTTCTCTGTCTAAATGATTTTATATCTGATGCAATGTATTTGTTAAATCGGAACTGAAATGATTTCTTTTCTCTATTTGCATTATTTGATATCTGATGTCTTGTATCTATTAAATCCGAACTGAAATAATTTACATTCCCTGGTGAATGATTCAATCACGGATGTATGCATCTACTAATTATGATAGATAATAATGCGTAGGAAAAATTAGTTCAAATTCAGGAAGCCTAAAGACTTATAGAGAACATAGGGTAAATCTAATCTAGAGTGACCCCTTTCTAAACGAACGATAGAATTGGCCTTTTAGTTGTTATGATAGTTGAAAGGATTATTCATGGTTAAATTCGGGAAGAAATATCCTCTAAATTAGATTCACTGCTATGTCCTTTCTTTAATTGTTTTCTGAGTAAAATCAATGCTGAGAATTGCATATTGGGAGTAGAGGTTATGTTGTAATTTCATTAATCTAACTGTATGAATAATGCTGGGAACATCATTCTGAGTTTTGTAAACTATGCTACATTTTTCTTTTCCATCAAACAGACTGTGTAGAGACAGATCTGTAGCTGAGGTAGGAGGACCGGCTCTTATACCAGTTTTCCCTTATAGTTCATTAACCTAACCCGTATAGAGGTATTTCGAACCGGAAAAGACAGAAATAGAAAATTATACTATATAATTTGCAATGAAAGATCTATTATATGAACTACTTTAATAGTAAAGGAACCCAGATGCACCCTTTCTTATTACAAAAATTTCCTTTACCCAAGGCGGTACCAATTCGGCTATTCATATTTAGTCTTTCCTGTTTTAATAATGATGCACAAACAAAAGGAATTAACAAATGTCGAATCGTGAAATGTGAAAGGACTGTGGGCCCAACATTTCGGGATTTCAGGGTTTGACATTTCGGGGTTTTTGAACACCCGATGCATAAACAAAATGCAAACAAGAAGTGTCGAATTGCAAAATGTGAAAGGATTGTGGGCCCAACATTTCAGGATTTCGAAGTTTGGGATTTCAGGGTTTACAAACTTCTTACGCATAAGAAAAATGAGATAAGAAGTGCTAAGGTGTGAAATGAGAAAAGGTTGTGGGCCCAGCACTTTGGGATTTAGGATTTTAGGTTTTAGTAAAGTAAATAAACTTTGTGCATATGTAACAAGCAAGTCCCGAATGCTGAAATGTCTTAACATCAAAGGCAGTGTCTAAACTCAGGTCGAGGAATCTTCTTTTAAAATATTCTTAGTCTTTGTTTGAATGATTCGTGTATATGATCTTATGCATCTAATCGTGCTAAGTTGAAATAATTTCCATATATGACATATGTTCGTTGTAAGAAGTTTAGTTCAAAGACTAAATTCTGGGAATGGTTCCTCCTGAAACAAAATGCTAGACAAAATTATCTACTTATAAATTTGAAAGAATAGATCCTCTGAAATAAAAATTCTAGGTAGGATCGTCTATGTATAGATGAGGTTGAAAGGTACCAATCTATTTATAGGCATATGTTTACTTTTGTAATTGAATTTCTAGCAGATCTTTCTTTGAATTGGAAGAATCCTGTACATATAGTATTTTGGGGTTTCGGGGTTTGGGGTTTTGGGGTTTCGCAATTCGGGATTTAGCGACTCTAGTGGTGATGATTCTAGGCCCTTCGAAATCCCTGAACCCAAAATGTCAAAAAGGAGCTTATCGGTTTTTGGCCTTTTCACGTGGGATCAATGGTCCCGATTCTTTCGGGATTTTGCAAACCATAAGTTTGTGATGCAACGACTCCGAAATAACGAATTTCGAGCGCGAGATCAATGGCTCCTGTTGGTTATCATCCAACGGTCACCACCCCTCCTGAACTTCTGAATGCTAAATATGCTCAGTCTTAACCTCCTCACGAATTTACAAGATCCAACAGTCCACGAGATTTCGGTACTTCCCTGCGAAGAAATTTCACTGTTTGATCACTCTGCCCAAGGATCTCTAACCAAAATGACTTGGCATTCTTACACATGAACTCGACCTCTGCGAGATGATTTTGATCTCTGCCTCCCTTTAAATACTTCAAAGGTGCTATCCATTCTGAACTTTATCTATCTGAACATCAAAGGTTCCTTCGACCTGAGTTTAGACACTGCCTTTGAAGGGAAGTGATAGAATTATGAAAAGATTTTACTCACATAAGCTTCTCGGTTCAAAGTAATCTAGACTGGTGTAATAATGACATTATGGACAAAAATGAATCTTACCTTCTCTTAATTTCTAAGCTTAAACGAAATTGAATTATCTCATAGAGATTTTTTTTTTTATGGTGAGTTTAGGAGTCATTACAGTTACTACGAAAGAAAGACCAAAGATTTTTATGACCTACAACTCAGTCAAATGACTATGGATGACCTGATAAACAAATTCCTAGAATTATTAAGGTTTGTGCCTTATATCTGGGAAGACAAAGTAAAAATCCAGTGGTTCCTAAGCTGTTTACCATAGTCCTATAAGGAAATAATCAAATTTGACAAACCCAAGTCCTTGAGTGAATTTTTCAAGAAGGAATAAATGTGTTACGATCAATACAAACAACAGTCTGGATTTCCCAAGGCTTGGAAACACAAGAAACAAGACAGAATGAACCAGCGGAAGATGGTCTATCAACAAACCCCTTTCCGAAATGCAACAAAGAGTTTTCGAAGGAAATATTTTCACTCCAATAACCCAAATACCCAAGGGGGAAGTCAACCAGTCAATCTTGGAACAAATAAGTTTGGGGACAACCCCATAGAACCGTTAAAATGTTGGGAATGCAAAGAACCTCACTTAAAGAGGAACTGTCTGCGTTTAACTTCTGCAACATGGACTATGGTTCACAACGTGTGGGAAGCCTATACTATGAGATATGTGGGCAGAAGGGTACATAGGATCAATGCAGCAGTGGATGGCTAACAAGATGATCACCAGTTCAATGTAGTGGAAGTTGAAGGTAAAGTTAACAATAATCATGTTTATGTTTTAATTGATCGAGGAGCTACCTTGAGTTATGTTGCTCCCGGTGTAGTGGATTCAAATAAAATTAATAAAGTAAGGCATACAAAGTCTTGGCTAGTACAAATAGCAAGAGGAACAAAAAGAAAAGTAATTGATTTCATTTATGACTGTGAGTTTAGTTTAGGTGGTCAAATCATAGAGATAAAACTGAATATTCTAGGGTTAGGGTACTATGATATAATTATTTGAATGGATTGGTTAGAGAGACATAAAGTAGTTTTGGATTGATATGAAAAATCACTCACTTACAAATATGAAAACAACAATGTTAGGACAGTACAAGGCATAAGAAAACCAGTTTCAGTTAGGCATATTTCAGCAATGCAATTTAAGAAGTGCATGAGTAAAGGTTGTTAGATTTATGCTATGCAAGTGACAATTCTGTTGGAAAAGAAAATAAACCTAGACTAGAATATTTTTCTGTCTTACATGAATTTAGAGACTTGTTCGTAGACGAAATACTTTAACATCCCCGAAGAAAAGAGATAGACTTCTCTATCGATATGTTGCCCGGATCAACCCCTATGTCTAAGGAACCCTACATGATGAGTTTACCTAAATTAAGAGAGTTAAAGATTCAACTACAAGAACTGTTAGACAAGGAATACATCAGACCAGTTGTCTCGCCATGGGGAACACCAATAGTTTTTGTTAAAAATAAAGACAAAACTCTAATATTATGCAATGATTACACGTAGTTAAAGAAAATGACTGTTAAGAACAAATACCCCATACCTAGAATCAATGATTTGTTTGATCAAGTCGGAGGGGAAAAGATTTTTTCTAAGTTGGATCTCAGATCTAGTTATCACCAAGTCAGAATAAAGGATGAAAACATAAGCAAAACAATGTTCAGAACAAGATATGGACATTATGAATTTGTTGTTATACTGTTTGGTCTCACTAACGCACCAACAACGTTTATGTGTTTAATGAATAGCATTTTTAGTTAGTATTTGGATAAGTTTGTTTTGGTATTCATTGACGATATTCTAGTGTATTCATAAACAAAATAAGAACACGAAGAACATCTAAGGATAGTATTACAAACTTTAAGAAAACACAAATTGTATTCAAAATTTGACAAATGTGACTTTTATCAAAAGAAAATACAATACCTAGGACATGTAATATCTGAAGAAGGTATTGCAGTCGACCCAAAGAAGATAAGAGCCATCATGGAATGGCCTATCCCTAAGGATGTAGCGGACATCCAGTCATTCATGGAAATCATTGGGTATTTATAGAGGGAGTCTCTAAGATTGCATACCCTATAAAATCCCTACAGAAAAAGGGGACCAAATTTAAATGGTCACAGAAATGTGAGGACAATTTTAATAACTTAAAAGAACTGTTAACAACCAAACCAATTTTAAGAGTAGAAAACCCGGATAAAGACTTCACGGTCTGCATAAATGCGATCAAAGAAGGTTTGGGAGGTGTAGTAACTAAATAAGGGCACGTTATTTGTTACGAATCATGAAAACTAAAAGAGAACGAATGAAACTACGTTACTCATGAGTTGGAGTTAGCAGTTTTCAGCCATGCATTAAAAATGTGGTGACACTATATAATGGGCAGAAAATTTTTGTTGCTAACTGATAACAATGGTGTGAAATTCTTGTTTAGTCAACCAAACCTTAACAAAAGACAAGAAAGATGGGAGACATTCTTGAGCGAATTCAATTTTGAGGTAAGACACATCAAGGGTAAGGAAAACAAAGTGGCAGACGCTTTAAGTATAAGAATTCATGGGTTGTTTGAGTTAAACATTAGTAGTGTAGAAAGCGACATCTAGCAAAGGATAAAGGCTACAAGTAATACTGATGAAAATTACATTAAAATAGTGGAAGATTTGCAAAATAATATAGAAAATTTAGACAGAATAGATCTGAGTTTGGACAAAAATGATTTACTAAGATTCAAAGACATGTTATACATACCAAAATCTATTGAGTTAAAGCTAACAGTTTTGGATGAAGTACACAAGAAGCCATATTTTGGTCATTCGGGATACCAGAAAATGGTAACAACACTAAGGAAGTTATTTTATTGGCCTAATATGAAAGGAGAGACTACATAATACCTATCTAGGTGCCAATATTGTCAATAGGTGAAGGATGAACACCAGCACCCAACCATCTTGTTGTGGCCTCTACCTGTACTGGAATGGAAATGGGAGACTATATCACTGGATTTCATCACAAGTTTTCCTAGAACTCAAAAATAGAATGATTCAATTATGGTAGTAATTGAGAAGATTAGCAAGTATACACATTTTATTCCTGTAAATCTACTTATAAATCTATTGACATCGCTGAAATATTCATGAAGGAAATTTTTAGACTACATGGTATTCCTAAAATGGTGATTTTAGATAGATACGTAAAATTTACATCTACATTTTGGATAGAATTGTTTGCAGGGTTGAATATTAACTTGAATTTCAACATAAGCTACCATCCAAAAATGGATGGGCAGACTAAACAAACCAACCAAATCGTGGAAGATATGCTACAAATGTACGTAAGGACAAAAACAAGTAAGCGGGAAGACTACCTGCACTTGGTGGAATTTGCATACAACAATGGTTACTAGACATCGGCTAAGATGAGACCCTTCGAAGTATTGTATGGTATAAAGTGTACAACTCCAATTAGCTGGGATAAATGAGTTGATAGACTCATGGTGGGACAAGGAATTCTCTAGGAAATGGAGAATATGGTAAGAAAAGTACAACAGAATTTAAAAGAGGCACAGGAGAGACAAAAAAGTTACACGTACCTGAAAAAAAGACACCAGGAATTTTAAGTTGGAGACCACGTGTATTTAAAAGTCAAAGCAAGAAGAAGTTCATTAAATCTACAAAACTATTCCATCTTAGCGCCCAGGTTTTTTCGCCCTTCCAATATCTTAGCTCGAATTGGACCCGCAACATATCAACTTGCACTTCTTGCAAATATGAAAATTCATAATGTATTTCATGTTTCTTTGCTAAAAAATTATGTTCATGATCCTACTCACATGATCGATTGGGACATGGTGTAGGTGGAACAAAAAGGCAATTTCCAAGTGGAACCTCTGCACATTCTGGACAGGAGAGAAATAGCACTACGAAACAGATTCGTCGCCCAAGTAAAAGTGAAAAGGAAGCACTATAGTCCTGGGGGGGGGGCACTTGGGGAATGGAGGAAGATTTGCATAAATCTTATCCAACCTTGTTCTGATAAAGGAACGAACAATGAGGATAGTGTTGTACTGGAGGGGGAAAGGATGTAATATCCCTAAAAATAAATTATTATTAAAATCTGAATGCACTTAGGAATTTATTTCCATTTTTGGCAAATTCGAATTTGGAAAATTATTGCCATTTATGGAAATTCTGAATTGGTAATTTAGTTAATTGTAATTTATTATTCCGACTATTGGGAAAAGATTTGATTTTCTCAACCAAATCTTTGACTATGACACTTGTAAGAAACAAATATTTATTATATTTATTATTGAGAGACAAATGGAACGACCAGGTTGAAATCAGTTGAACATGACTCCATGAGAGGGGAACGGACTTGAACTACATCAGGGCTGAATTTTACAAGTGAAAAATCAGGAATTTGGCCATTGGCAGCCCCTAAAAATCAAAGATTTGTAAAGCTGCGAAAATTCCCAAGGGGAAAAGACCTAGGCACAAGATGTTTTTTCATATATAGCATATGGGAGGAGGCATGACGTTGCCTAGTATGTGGGGAAACAAAGGACATCACTTGTTGTTAAGAGAACTATTTATGAGTGTGAGGCAAGGAGAATTTACGATCTGAAAAGACATCACTTGTTGTTATGAGCACTATTTTTTAGTGTAAGGCGAGGAGAATTTCCGATCTGAAGAAGGACATCACTTGTTGTTATGAGCACTACTTTTGAGTGTGAGGCAAGGAGAATTTCAGATCTGAAAACGGACTATAGCAAAAGTGGAGCTTCGAGGTTCTCCTTCATGGATTCATGGTGAGGCTAGGAGGTGAACGAGGCAAGTAGATTGGTTTTTCTGTTCTATGGTTGGGTGGAACTTGGTTGTTCCATTTGTTGTCCCAGCACTTTCTTCAGATATGTACATTTAAATATTCCTTGTTGAATTGTTTTATCGGTTAATAGTTGGTAGAATGAAATGAATCATAGAATAAGTTGTTACAGTTTGAATTTATTCAATGAGTGTAACCAAGAAATATACCATGTGTGATAGTTATGGATGAATGTGTAAAATTTCTTATTCAAGTGATGTATTCTCTGAACCACAATAGGAAACAAATATCAGTTTGATCTGTGGTTCATATTAGGAAGATTTGGCATAAATGTGAATGTAGATTCAAGTTTAAACATGCTTAAAGTTTTATTATAGTTTGCTATAGGTTGAATATTCTTAGGTGTAAATTTACAGGAAATACCTTTGTATGCTATGACAAAATGGAAGAGTCCAAAATAGAGAGTTGAAACTGTTAGGAGGGGGGAGAGAGTTGAGACTCTGTAGCAACCCAGTTTTGTAAACATTGTATAGACTTTCTGAAATTAATACAAGCAGCTTTCCTTCCTATGAGTTGTTTGTGCGTTTACACATTTTAATTGATTATCTGTGTGTAATTGATGTTGTAGATGCATGTTAGATTTAATTTGTAGGGATAGATAGAATTTCTCTATATGTGAGTTTGTTGAAACCATTCTGGGCTTTTTTAGGCTATGCAAGGTGTGCACACAATAACTCTATTTTGATTTCAGAGATAAGAGAAGTGTCGAGGGAGAAACACTCACAGAGTTATTGAATACTCTGTCGACTCGACAAGGAGTGCTTGAGAAGAAGTTGTTGAGAGGGCACATATATCCCTTCAAGGAACAAGGGAATAGAAACATAGTTGTTGAACATTCTGAAGGAAGACCCGTGAAAGGAGTGCATCAGGCCAACACTCAGATGAAGTCTTGAAAGACAACCATATTAAGGTTAGTCAAAACGCAAGGAGTGCATGCAGATAGAACTTGTTTCAAGTTTGTGAATCTCAGGAGAAATCGTGCAAGTCGACACGCAGGGGGAAAGTGTGCGCTAGGGAGAGGTCCAATTCCATTGACGAAATCCTAGAAGGGATAGTGTTCCCAGAAATAAGAGAGATCCAGAGAAGTCTTTTCATAGGAGAAATATCAAAAAACGAAACCTTTGAACACTTAGAAAACTCTTCCAAGTCAGAAGAAAGTGAAAGATCAGGAGGAGGAGCGACAACAACCGTTAGATCGGCTACAGAAAGAAATCTGGGCCATCCGATTAGAGTACAGACAATGAGGAGCAAGCACAAGGGAAAAATATCACAGCTGTCGATCGAAGGAATATCATAGACTATAGATCTAGTCTTATCGAGAGTTCGCAATTCGAGAAGCCACAGGTAAGAGTTATTGGGACTCGTGAAACCCAAGTTCATAATTTGATCTAAGTCATTGGATCAAGGAGAGATCTGGACCATCAGATCCCGTGGAGTTTCATCCATTTTCAAGAGGACACGTGGTGAGAGATCAGTGTTTCGTTGATTTGCAGATCGAGATAGCTCGAGGCAAAGGTCATGATAACTTGCGAGGTTCGAGTTCGTGACTTGATCGCAGTCGTCGATTGAAGGAAGATCGTGCACCTTATATCTAGACTTATCAGGAGTTCGCAACTCATGAAGCTAGAGGTAAGAGTTCCAGGAACTCGCAAAAACCCAGTTCACGTTCTTGATCTGAGTCGTTTGATCGAGGAGAGATATCCACTGTTACAATCCAGTGGATTTGCAAGGAGGTTAAGGTAAAGATTCTTTCAACTTTCAAAATGTCGGGAGATATAGTATCTTTCATATCTGAAGGAGTTTGAGACATTGATTTGACACTCTGAAATATCGAGAAATCGAGAATTGGAGGTTCAAAGGAGGGAGTTGTTCCAAAGTCCTGATACACAAAGTCTCGATTCACGAGAGAAGGATCTGGACCATTAAATTGCAGGGAGATTAGGACCGTTGATATGAGGTGTTTGAAATTGAGAATTCAGACCTTGGATGGATGGAGGTGAATCGCATCGGGATTTCCCGATATGCAAATTCCTGACGCGCTCATAGGTAAGCCCCAGGGTGTCGCTGGAGGTCATATCGATGGAAGTTAAGTCACGGATCTAGCGAGTGCTAGGCCCCTGTCGGGATTTTGGGGGGTATGAAGAGTCGTGGTGACTCACACACAATTTCCTGATATGCAAAATTTTGAAACACCTTTTGTTTAGGCGAGTGGTCATAGTCGTGTTCACGTAAAGGAAGGGCATAGCGAGAGAAGAGCTAGCGCTCATCAAGCATTGAAATTTTGAACATCGTTCAGGAGGGGGCCCGTGGGTGACATTTAACCTGTGCATTCAGGAAAGGGCCTGTGTATTATTTAAGCAGTTATCATAAAGCCACCTTTATTTTAATTCTATGATGTATGCATTGATATTGAATTTTTCTGGACCCTAATATTAAGTATACAATCTATGTTTTAAACTCAAATTCGCATAGACCCTATATGATATGAGAAATATATATGCATAGGGATTATTGTAATTTGAGTGGGGTTTTCCTCTGTAACCTAACGTTAACATTTATGAATAGAAATGTGTATAAGGGTAAGGGTCATATATATTATAAATGGAAAGGATTATAATGCATATATATATATATATATATATGGAAAGGATTATAATGCTAGTGGGATTTAATGTATATAAATATCAATGTTTATATATGGATATAGTATAACATTAGTGGGGCCTTACTAACCTTTATGTTTATATTAGATGTGTAACGACCTTCCTCGTTACGACAACCCTCTGAAACAGGTGCAATTTTTTTGTGTGTGTTTAAGGTGTGCGCGTGCATGTAGAAGTAGCAATACACTTAACTATACGACGCCACTCGACAACCAACCAGACCAAGCAATGCAAGATGACCATGTGAAACAAATCAATGGACAACCAGGACCCCTATGGAAACACAAATCAGACGGTCTCCGACATCGACCAACATTATTGAGACTCTATGACATTAATTACAACCCATTTACTCCAATTGATTTCGACTAGACAACGGGATACCACCCTAGCCTTAATAATGTGCCTTAGTTAAATTACCATCAAGTCACCATAATCATGACCCTATCATCGTCTTCAATATCACACATCATTCAATTAAATAATAAAGACTTTATCCTTGTTTTTTTATTAAAACATGGAGCTACCGAATCTTAACACTAATAACCAATGTAATTACTCTTGTAATAGATTAAAACCATTAATGAATATCCATTAATGAATAACCACTTATTATTAATGAATAACATTTTAAGGAAATGAAAAACAATTAATGAATAACACTTAATGAGTAACCATTTAATGTACTACCAATGAAGAGCCAATGAATAACCAATTAAGGAATAACCATTTAAAGAATAACTATTTTCTATTAGAGAGACAATTAATAACCATGACCTTACTCTTATGACTATGCACTTATTCTTAAAGTAGAACAACATTGAAAAATTAAACTAATACGGACTTCCACTCAAGACATTGTAATTATCGTAATACTTTAATCTCATGATAACTTTAATGGCAAGGGAGGCATATGATAAGTTAAATGGAAGACATGTAATAAATTATTATCTAATAAATCARCATCAGCATGGGAGACATACCATGATTTAATGTCAAATGAGAGACGTATTATAAATTCAAGCTCGATGAATATCATAAGGAATTAATTCAAAAGGGAGACATATAATGATCATTATCAAATAAACAATATCAACCTGACCATAAGTATTAACGCTAGTCATCACATCACTTTAATCATTGTCGTACACCAAAATATCATTAGCATCTACTCGGCCATAAGCATTAATATTCAAGCATTAAATCCATGAAGCGTTAACTCGTTAAGTGTCAATTAAGAGCATGAAAAAGGATAAGCTTTAAACAAAAGGGCATTAAAGTTTTTCCTCTTTTTTTTTCTTTGTTCCTTTTTTTGTAGGGAGTTAACTCAAGTTAATAAGCCGAATTAGGACGCAAAATTGAAACTAATCGGATAGAGAAGACTCAGTTAAATTCGCACATTTTATATATCTACCTTTTTAGATTAATTAAACAGTAGATCAACGCAGTCTTAGGTTTATTAAAACGCAGATGTATTAAAAAGGCAGAAGCATTAAAATGCAGACCCCACTGACAAAATTGAAATGTAAACAGATTTGATTGGCACACGGATTGCCAGTTGTATTGTCAATAAAAAAAAACGTAGAACCCCAACGATTAAAAGGTACTGTAAGGAAAGCACACTGATTGCCAGTTGTATTGCCGTTGAAAACGCAGAACCCCAATAATTAAATGGAAACGTGAGGAAATCGACTCGCACATAGATTGCCAGTTTGTAATGTCAATGAAAAATGCAGAACCAGAGTAACAGTAAACAATTCCGCCCAACAATGGCAAGAACGCTGAGTACAGATGCCAAAATGCCCCATAATGATGCTAAACGCCCCAATAACAGTGACCCAAAACAAAAGGCCCGGCCACAGAGCAAAAACGCCCCAAATTCGTGATCAGAACGACCAATGATGGAATCTCACTATATAATACAAAATCGACCATCAACCCAACAAAACACATTGTATCAAGTG
>JZKD02S0373807.1:217617-246382 GCA_000966675.3 Picea glauca | reverse complement strand
GGGAGTTCCACCGATGCCTCTGCATCCTCAAGGTCCGAAACCCTGCACACTCAATGAAACTGAGTCAGCAACACTTGTCTACATCAATGTAGTAAAACATCATGTCATATAACTTAACGCATCATAATCAAGGTTAAGTGGTTCATCATCATAAAAATCCAGATCACTTGCGAGCAAGTATCCTCAAAGAATAAGTTTTTTTAGTGCGCCAGAGCGGGATGTTACAATATGTGTTAGTAAACTGAGAGGTTGGGGTATAGCGAAGTTACCCTTGACCTTTATATATATGATTACTGTGCAGTAAGAAATAACTCAGAGATAAAATCTGTTATAATGGCAGTTAATTGTATCAATAACTGGAAACATAAACCTTGAGAAAGTTAATAGTAATGAGAACTACCTACTTATAATAACAATATGTCTTTCGAGATAAGTTGTTCAAAGAGAAAGAGATTGAATGCCCCTAAGAATTTTTATTTTATTGGGTAAATTGGGGAACATTACAAGACATATCTATCTGAGGAATTCATTGAGCGTAAGATCAATGAGTTCAACACCTTGCGACAGGAATGTCGTACGGTGCCCAACTATGAGGCCCATTTCATGGAGCTTCTTTGATATTCTCCACACCTGAATACCGAGAAACTTAAGGTCGACAAGTTCATGTTCGGCCTTAACATCAACATTCATGCAAAGGTGAGGATTTTGATGCCTCAAACCTTTAACGATGTTGTCCAGAAGTCCCTCATAGCAGAGGAGGAGATTATCAGTGGGGGTTAGAGTAGGACTCCAGTGGGACAGGTGTCATCTCCTGGTTGCAACATACACAAGTTATTCATTCACTAGGATTTTGAGGCACTCAGAGAGGATCCACTTACACTACACCATGGTGATCGACGCCTCAAAATCAGAATCCTTACAAAGGAACACAACAACATCAACAACATTGACCACAAAAACAACAGTTTAGGCTTGTTCAGCAGAATAAACCAAGGTTCTAGGCCAGTGGGCCATCAACTTCTACATCGAGTAACAGGAGTACTGGACTGAAGAAAGGGTGATAGACATGTGGAGAGCCACATTACCAACTGGACCCACTACCATGAGAGATTTGGGCAAGGCCCATCAGACTGATGCAGTGGTGAATGACCACCAGGAAGAGCACCAATCGTCTGTGCTTGAGATGTCAGGTACCGTCATTGACCAGACCCTTATTATTTTGATAGATCCAAGTGCTACACATAATTTTTTTTTCTGGTGCAACTCTAAGAAGAATTAAGGTAAAGGCAGTCGAACATGATGAGTTTATCTTTGTATAAATGGATTCAGGAGCCAAACTGAAGGTTGGAGGGAAGGTTACAGGTTGTATCCTTAACCTAGGAGAGTAATTCACGAGGGCCAACCTGTATGTCACGATCTTAGGATATTATGACGTCGTGATCGGTATGGACTATTTGGAATCATATGAGGCGATACTCAAGTGTAAGATGAAAACATTGAGCTTGGTCGATGATGAGGGATAGAGATACATGATTGTAGGTCAGAACCAAGGAGTTTCTCTAATGTTCATCTCTTCCTTGCAGCTACGAACGATCATGCCCAAGGGATGTAAGTTATATGGTGTCCTTGCATTAAACGATAATGGTGTAGCAAAAGGTCTATAAAACCTTTCGGTGGTGTGAGAGTTTGCGGATGTATTCCTCGAGGAGTTACCTGGGATGTCTTCTAAAAGGGAATTGGAATTTACCATTGACCTAAAACCAAGAGCTGAACCGATAGAGAGAATACCTTATCGGATGTCGACTCCTAAGTTACAAGATTGAAAATGCAACTAAAGGAGTTGCTAGACCTAGGAATTATACATCCAAGTGTGTCACCATGGGGTGCACCTATTATTTTCATACAAAAGAAGGATGGGTCGTGGATACTGTGCATTGACTATCATCAATTGAATAAGGCAACGACCAAGAATAAATATTTTTTGCCAAGGATTGATGATCAATTTGATCAGATGAAAGGCACAACGATGTTTTCAAATATCGACTTGAGATCAGGGTATCACCAGTTACGGATCAAGAAGGATTCCATCCCTAAAACCGCATTTAAGATGAGGTTTGTACATTACGATTTTATTATTTTACCATTTGGACTGACGAACTCCCCTGTGGTGTTTATGAGTTTGATGAACGACGTGTTTCGTGAATACTTAGACAAGTTCACCCAAGTATTCATTGACGATATTTTGATTTACTATCGGATGATGGAGGAACATGACAAGAACTTGCACATCATACTACAGTGTCTACAAGAGAACAAAATGTTTGGGAAGCTTTCGAAATGCTCATTTTATCAATCGAATATTCACTAATTAGGGAATGTCATCTTCGACGAAGTTATCGTTGTGGATCCAACAAAGTTCGAGGCTATTATATAATGGTCTGCATCGACGAATTTCCCAGAAGTGTGTAGATTCATGGGTTTAGTAGGATATTATCGACAATTTGTCAAGGTTTTTTCGAAGATAGAAAATCCGATCATAGAATTTCAGAAGAAGAACAAGAAGTTTGTTTGGACCGAGAAATGGGCAGAGGCATTTCAAAGGCTCAAGGAGATTTTGACGACAACACCAATACTAAGGATCACTGACATGGATAAGTATTTCTTGGTATGCACTGATGCATCCAAGGAAGGCTTAGGCAGAGTCTTGATGCAGGATGATCGAGTGATCACTTACATCTCGAGAAAGTTAAGAAGGCATGAGGAGAACTATGCGAAGGGCGATTTGGAGTTGTTATCCATTGTTTATGCCTTGAGACTATGGAAACACTACCTTATTGGACATAAATTCGATCTGAAAACGTACGAATGTGGTTTACAACACATCTTTATGCAAAGAGACTTGAACACGCGACAACGACGTTGGTCGAAATTTTTTAGGGAGTACAACTTCGAGATTACTTACATAAAAGGAACAATGAACAGAGTGGTTGATGCATTGAGTCGGAGACCACGCATATTTTCGGTGATGCCTCTTCAGATGAATCTTCATTAAAATATTCTAACTTTACGTCATGATGATGACAGGTTCAAGGAAGTCAAGAATTTTATCTGAGAAAACACAATGATGGTACCAAAATTTGAGGGATTTAGTGTTGGACAATGATGAATTATTGAGATTTAATAATCAGATTTACTTGTTGCCCAACGGCGAGTTGAGGAGTTTGATCCTAGATGAGGCTCATAGAGTAGTGTACATTGCTCATCCTGGAGTCACAGAGATGAGGGAAGACCTTAAACCCTTATTATTCTAGAAAGGAATGAAGGCGGACATAGTCAACTATGTGGAAAGATGTTTAGAATGTCAGCAAGTGAAGGTTGAACATAGACATCCAACTAGATTACTACAGCCACACGCTATTCCAGAATTGAAATGGGAGGTCATTTTGATGGATTTCATTGTTGGATTGCCACTGATGACAAGGACACATGACTAGATTTTTGTGGTGGTCGATGCTCTGACAAAGAGTGCTCATTTCATTCATTTTCGTACAATGTGTTAGGCACCTGACATAGCTAGATTTTTCATCAGAGAGATAGTGAGGCTTCATGGTGTCCCTAAGATGATTATATCCGATCAAGGATGGGTGTTTATAGGATGATTTTGGACTAGTTTCCAAGAGGCCTTGGGAACCCAACTTAACTTTAGTACCGCATATCACTCGGAGATAGATAGGAAGACCAAGCAAACGAACCAAATCTTGAAGTATATTTTTCATATATACGTGATGGACTAACAAAAGTGTTGGGAAGAATTCTTTCCACTGGTAGAATTTGCATATAAAAACAATTATCAAAGCACCATTAAGATGGAACCATTCAAGTTTCTTTATGGGCGACCATGTCGGATGCCTTTGAGATGAGATTGACTTGGGGATAGGGTCCTGGTGGGACCGGAAGCGATCCAAGATATGGAAGAGAAAATGAAAACAATAAAACAAAGGATTAAGGAAACGCAGAATCAAAAGAAGAGTTATGTCGATGCACATTGTAATGTTCCCCAAAGTTACCAAATAAATTTTTTTTATTAGGAACATTAAATCTCCTTTCCTCTTCGAACAACTTATTTCAAAAATAATAAAGTTAATATATGTGGGCAACTTTTTCATCACTATTGACTTTCGCAAGGTTTACTTTTACCATTTTATTGATACAACCATAATATCATATATAAGAGACTTTATCTCTAAATTAATCCATGCTACACAGTACCCACATATATAATAGTTAAGGGATAGCTTCACTATGCCCTAGTCTCCTAGCTAAAAGCATTCCTATTCCTATTCACTAGTGAAAGTATAAAGGTTCAACATTTAAATTATTAAAACCCCAACTAGTATTTCCACCATCTCTATGCATAAACGTTACGTATAACATATAGGGGTCCTATACGAAATCGGGTTCAAATCATATGCATACGCCTTTATCAAATATATCGCAGACCTTAATATAATTGTGGATTTACATGTTTAACTGTCTAAGTAATAAACTTCATGGAAAAATGTCTATGGTTAAACCTCTGACCACAATTACCACAGTACTAAAATATGGTTAACAGTTGGCATCGTTAAGAAGCCCAACGATAAAAGTTAACCCTCCCAAACTCAATAACACGATTGAACCAGATAGTCAAACCTTTAACTGAATGAGAGATGGGCGTGAAAAATGGGTATAGTCACAACCCTAACTCAGTTGTCCTCAAATTATGAAATAACTTCGTATGAAGTCGAATAAAGGATTTGTTAGACGCTGATAAAAACCTTTGTCTAATCTATTAATGGCTACCTGCAAGAGTACCTCCTGGGAGCTATCACTCGGCCACTATGTCCAATACAAATCATTCCATCTCCATCGTATCACATGGAATTGTACTATTTTGTATCCCTCACTAAAACGTGTCTGGAGAAACCGAGCTAGGTTATTGTAACACTTCCCTCCAGAGATATCGAGTGTTTTTCTCTGTGCATTATTCATTCCTCTGTTCTTGGTTAGAAACAATGGTAGTCCCATCCTGAAAATGGTGGGAGAGGCTTCGGGCAGGCTGGTGTTCCAACTACACTCAAAAAGGTAAGCTCATGCATGCCATACATCACATTACCACTATAACCAGTTACTTTTTCTACATAGATTTACATCTTGGTCCTCTCCTCTGGTTTTTAGTTCTTGAACTAGGGTTTTACAGGGTTCCTCTAAGAGTTAGCAGCTCCCTTGTTATCTCATTGTATTAATGCCTCCTCCTGTAACAAAATGTAATACTAAGTCATTTCTCAATTTTTAATGGTTTTGTGTTTATCTTTAAGAAATTAATCTTAGACCTTCAGCCTTGTTCTGTGAGAGATATCATGCCTCCATAACATGTAACTTCATTCTATAAAGTCTGGTAGTAATAATGAGATGACTAAGGAACCTGTGGGTATACCATTGCATGCGTAATTCCTTTCACATAATGTGACTTGGTTATTATTTTTTGTGTGTCCTGCGCATAGGTTTAAGGATAGAACACCCACACATTGTGTGTTACCTTCTATTTTCCCCAAACTGGTCATTGGGTAAGCCTCTAATGTTGGTGGAAAAATACTCTTGTTAAAAGGTTGTAAAAGTAAAACTCCTTGGTTAATCGTCGTGTAAAAATGGTCTCTGTGTACTGTGCACGTATTCCTACACTCGCGACCCTCTATTCGAGAATTTTGTGTTTACCCTTAAATTAAAAAATAGAGTTTACTGGGTTTTGAATATCTCAGTTCGTAAAGGTATTGAGGGTTTTGTCGGCAAATCCGTGACCTCGATATTCTCTTTATAACTTATACTTGCATTTTTATTTAAATTGTTCTCAGTATGCCTCTCTCCCGAGAATCCATTGGTTAAATATTTCTCTCATTCCTACAATCACTCCTAGGTCCACTTATGGTATTTATTGTAGGCATAAGTTGTATATTTAATCTTCCTAATTTATTATGTGATGAGTCTTCTAGATTCATAAAGAGACAAACTGGAATGATCCCTCGAACTATCGGCTCTTGAAAGAATTTATGCATCTGAGACTTTACTGAGAATTAATTTCATCCTCGAACTATACAATGTAAAGTCGTAATCCATTTCCTGTGGTTACGAGAAGGTTTTCTTGCTATTGTGTAAAGTTTAGTAACTGGATTGTTACTCTAAAATCCATTTGCATTACTCCTACTTGTACAGGAATTGTTACAATCATAACATTCCACTGTGTGTAAATGTTCCCGGATATAAACTTAATTAAAGGATTTACTCTAAGCTCTCTATTCTGGAATTTTGTGTTTGAAAATTGTCTATTTTATTTTTATTCAATGTAAAGAGAAATAGTAATTGTAGTATCCAAATGGGAAATAAACGCCTCTGTGCGAAATGCACTGTACTGTGTGAAATTTATCATTTTGGTTATCAAATGTATTAAATGTTTAGCATTGTTCTCTTTGCCTGTTTACATTTTGGAGCATTCAGTTAATTCGTTCGGCTACAAAATTAATGATGGGACCCATGTTTCCTTGCGAGGGTAACCATTAGTCTTCTCTGGGTCCAATCCTCCCATTCAGACTGTGGAAAGATCGCTTCAGCGACGCCTATGGGATAAACACCTATGCCAACCTCAAGCTAAGTATTATTTGTATGTTGAAACTTCCATATTTAACTTCATTGATTTTCTTAACACTGTTTATTAATTCTTGATTTCCCTTTGTAGGATTTAATCATTCCAAGGAAATGGATCCATGAGATTGCCTCACTCGAAAGGTATTCGAGTTCCAAATCTCAACATTTGAGTTTTACTTCTCAAGTTCTATTTATTAGTGGTACAGGGTTCCACCCTAGGGCACTCTATTATGATAACTTTTTGAGCCAGGGCTCCATAGATAAACTGGTTAATTGTATTTTAATCCCTTAAGGGAATAAACACATTGAAAAGGGGAAACCTTATATTGTATATGATTCCATGATTACAGTTATGATAGCGTGTGTTATGTAGAATGTTAAAACTCTGTTAAGTGTTGAACAACCTTTGTAACATGTAGTATGTATTATATACCACTGAAATCTTGCTTTCGAGTTTGTTGTAATGTAAAAAGGATTGTAATGTTTTATTCCTTTGATATAGTTTGATCAATGGAAGTTTACTTGCAATCTCATGTGATTCAAAAATCGATAAACAACTTTCTATGTTATGATTATATTATATGTTTATGCAACATTGTGTATATGTTCATGCCACGATATATATATATATATATATATATATATATATATATTAATCATCTCCAAAACTTCGTTTGTCATTGCAACAATCAATTTTTCCTTAAGAGAACACATATACATATATATCTACATATCTAGTAAAGGTTATGATTAACACAACAATACTTCTATTTTATTTAGCTTGTATGCATATCCTATGTATATATATTTACATAACTCAACTTCATTAACAACTAAAAATTCACAGTAGATTTCTTCACTTTAATCGAGGAATAAAATCAAACTGTAAGGACTTATTCTACAATCCATTTCATTCTACCAGCTATTAATCAACAAAACATTCAACAAGGAAACAAGTAGATGTGCATATCTGAACAAAGTGTTGAGACAACAAATGGAACAGACAAGTTACACCCAACCATAGAACAAATTAACCAAACTACTCGCTTCGTTCACCCCTTAGCCTGACCATGAGTCCATAAGGGCTAATTCCAATGATCCTCTTTCACTATAGTCCTCTCTCAGATAAAAAATCCCATGCCTCACACTCAAAATAATGTTCATAACAACAAGTGATATCCTTTCTCCAGCATACTCAACAACATCTTGCCTCCTCCCATATGTTGTATATCATGAGCATCTTGTGCCTAGGTCTTTTTCCCTCTTTGGGAATTTTCATAGATTTACAAATCCATGATTTTAAGGGGCTTCTAGTGGACAAATTCCTCATTTTCCACTTGTAAAATTCATCCCTGAGGTAGTTCAAGTCTGTTCCCCACTCATGGAGTCATGGTCAGTTGATTTAAACCTGGCTATTCAATTTGTCCTTCCACAATTAATATAAAAATATTTGTCTTTTACATGTGTCATAGTCAAAGAGTTGGTTGGGAAAATCAAATCTTTTCCCAACAGTCACAATAATTAATTACAATTCATCAAATTCCAAATTCAGAATTGCCACAAATGGCAATAATTTTCCAAATACAAATTTGCCAAAAACAGAAATAAATTCCTAAGTGCATACATACTTTAATAATTAATTATTGTTTTGGGGGATATTACACACATCGTGTCGGCCGTAGTTATGAAGTTGGTAATCGATTCTTCTTGTGAGTGAAACTGCATAAGAGTTCGATCAAGTTTGGGAAGGGTGATAAACTCTCTCCTAGGTTCATGGGACCCTTCGAGATTGTGGAAAAGAAGGGGCTCATGGTCTATCGACTAGCCTTACCTGATTCTTTGAGGTGTATGCACGATGTTTTTGATGTATCTTTTCTGAGACATTATGTTAGTGATCCTACACATCTTATTGACATGATTTCCTTATAGTTATCAGATGAGGGTGTGCTCACAACGGAGCCAATCCGCATTTTGGACCATCGTATTCGACAAATATGACGTCGAACAATAGATCAAGTCCAGTTCTAGTGGGACAATTATAGTTCACACTCAACAACTTGGAAGGACACATATAATATGCTTCAACAATTTCCATTTTTTTTTATAGCTAGACATATGATATTGTGACACACTTTATTTCGGGACTTATATACTCTGAAACTTTAGAATGAATTTTAAAATAAGAGGTGGTGTATGTAACATCGCACTCTTTACTGTAATGAGTGGACTTATTCTTTGAGGACACTTGTGTGCAAGTGATTTGGTTCATTATATGATTAGTTGATTTGATTATGATTATGAGATGTTGTGGATCTGATGATATGTTATTTTTTTTATATTTACATCGAAAGGTGATATTGACGAGTTTCTCTTGAGTGTGCAAGACTCTAGACATTAGAGGATGCTAATGGCATCGATGAATCTCCTTGGAATCTAGATTGAGTCAGAGAGTGGACTGTTATGGTTTGAATGTTGTTGATATGACATATGTGACATATGATTAGATATTATGATGTTGATTGTTATCGTTAAAATGTTTCCTTGATGGATGCAGGATGACGATAACTTGCAGACAAGACTCACATTTGGAGTAGAGGGGACACACACAAAAACCAGAGACATTGAGGGAGAGGTGTGGAAGCAACCCTGCCACAGCCTACTAGCACTCACGTCGTGGCTCAAACTGTAGGTTAACGATTACCTAGTTTGAGAAGACCCACGATGTCGTCAGGGCAGACTATGACAGTCGCTCACGATGACTCTAAGGGGTGTGCAATAAGGAAGGTTCCTTATTCCTTACAGGCCCTTAGTCTCCCAAAAGATCGCCTGATGCAGTATTGACTCCAGGGGTTTGACGTCTACCAAATTTAGTCAAGAGGCGAGTGGCACCCTTAGAGCACGTAGTGTGTCTTGAAGGGCATGTCATGCAAATAAAACAAAAAGAGGCGAGTGGCACCCTTGGAGGACATATTTTTTCTTTAAGGGCACATCATGATATTAACTATGGTAAGTTAATAAACCTAGTGTCTAGAAAACTATTCCTCCTTAGGACCTGGTTGGCCTTAAAATGAATAATGTGATGAGTAAAGTTTAATAACAAAATTTCCCTTAAGAAATGTCGCCAAGCCTAGTGAATTTAAAACCTAGGTCTAAGTAGAACCTTTGAACAAAAAAAATTAATTACACATGTAGCAAGAAGGGGGTAAAGAAAATTCCATATTTATTAATTAAAGTAAATTTTTTAATGAAGGTTAATTATTAAAAAGGGGGTAAATGGTTGTTTGTCTCGACTTGCTAATTCTGAACTTAGTTAAAAAGGGGGAAACTTAAAGAAAAAGGGTAATGTCTAACTTAGTAAAGAATCTAGCCTTTGGAACTTTCTATTTATGAACTCAACTAGGATTTAAGTAAGGTGTAAGTCATTTAAGAATTGTAAGGGAATAATGGGACACCGAGGAGAGTTTTTAGGAACACTTTTAGGTGGGTGAGGGAAATATGCAAATTTAATTAATTAATAAATTGATTTTCTAGTGCAATTAGGCAATCAGGCGACATGTATATGGGGTAGGTTTTTCCTAATTAAATAAAGGAAAAAGGAAACTAATGAGGGTTTGGGAAACTAATCACTTGAAAACTCTATAAAAAGGATGGTGGAGGAGGAGTATGGATCACGTCTGGTTTGCATAAGGTTACACTGCTGGAGTTTTTATCTTGACTAAATTTCTCTTGTGGGGGTTGGGATACCCAGCTTGGATAATGAGTGGTAGCTCAAGCTTGCGAGGTGAGATGTGAGCTAGAATTCTCTGGTATTGTGTCTGTGGCGCCTTTGAAGCTTGGGGGGCTTAGGGTGAAGAATAGTACCCCTAGCATTGTTTGGGAGGTACCAGTGAGGTCACAACGGTTGGCAAGCAGGACTGGGACGAAGCGCAATAAGAACTAGTCGGAGTGCAAGCGCGAGATAGTCACTTCTAGTTATTCTCATTTGGCTATGGTACACATCTATATATTTTGTATTGAATAGTAGTTAAATTTCTTGTATATGCATCACTCTAATGTTGAAAGCATGCATGCGTAAATTGTGTTAAAAAATTGTTAATTTTCTATATATGAATAATTATCTTGGAGTATGTATGCATGTGTAAATTTGTTGAAAGGTAGTTAAATCTTCGTTTCTGCACCTTCTTGGTTCTCCGTTATTTAGATGTGATTGGGATGCATTTGCGTTGTATAATTGTTTATTTTTGAATATCAAGGAATGGTATATTTTTATAGCATTGCGAGCACCTCGAAGATTCTTGAGTGTATTTTAATTGAGTGTATTTTAATTGTTCCTTAGAAAATATTAAAAAAAAAAAATCTTGTACAGCTATTGTTTGCGCAACACCTTTTCCCTATAAATTTATAAAAATCTCAGACTATTTTATCTGGGAATAAAATAAAGAAAAGGTTGAATCCATCAAGAACTCAACGCTAGTGAAGCTGATGCTTGGAGTGTTATATCCAACTTCTAATTGCTAGAATTCCAACTCCAACATATTTATTAACCTCTTACTGTGTCTTACTTCTTAGTTGTCTCCTTCTCGCCCAAAAATATGCGTGTTCACCTCAGAGTTTTCCCTAGTGTCTTCCCTATGATCCTTGATGGATCTTCCACCCATGTGGAGAAAACAACTAGTGAAATGTTTGTGTTCTTCTTGGGTGAATTCGTGACCCTACGCGGGGAGGAATTATGTGCAGTCCTTGCACCCCTCCTTTCTCTACAATCTGCCATTCTGAGACGGGTTCCCAACGGATTCATCACTCCTCCCTCTTCATTGATCCACGATCCTTCGACTTAACTGTGACACACCAACCACCATAACTGTTGTCTCGTCTCTCATTCATTCCATTGATCTTTTTTAGAAGCAAGGGTTCCTATCGGTTTCCTTCTATTTGTCTAGTTCCATAAAATGGTTTACAAGTTGTCACTTTGATTTCAGGATGGAGTTCGATGGAAGGTTGGACCCCTACTGAATTACATTTTTCTATATCCCTGTCTACCCATTCGTTCGGTATTGGCTCTTAGTTATCGATTTGGCCGATATTTTTTGTAGCTACAACCTCCTAAATCGTAGTCGAAACTCCAACTGCTCATTCAAATAAATACCACCAAACACTTTGCATACCTCATGCACGCAGAGTGTAGTCATGGGATTTTTAAATTTTAATCGCATACTTGTGAATTTTTAATTGGCAGTGGCGATTTTATTGTTTTTGTGAAATTCCTTTTTTGGACAATTGGCAAGTGTAAATAATTCTATTTCCGAGATCCTTGTTTTAAGTGCACCCAGATTTTATATCCCTTGATTATTTGCAACACGATTTTCAAGCTACACACCTAAGATTTTAACCAATCACACACAAATGCAAATATTTAGTGATTAAGAGCTTTATTACCCTAAGATTTGGTCTAATTATGCAAAGATTCTAAAATATCACAAGAGGTTTAAGTAATTAATGGTCAAAGATGGAAGCGATTTGTTTTGACAGAGAAATGGAAGAAACGAATTGAATATGCGTATATTTATAGTCATTTTAATAGTAATGTTGACCTTGGTAAATTCTGTGCTTGTGAAATTATTTTTCCAGTGGCGGGTTCTCATTTGTATTATGTAGTTTGAGTAATTAGTTGCCCTAGCAATTTTACATAACCGATTTAATGTTGTAATGATGGATGCAATGATGATAGCTGTGATTAACACCATTTTCGTGCACATTTAATTGTGATAAAAGTCATATAATATTTTTATAAAGATTAACAGTTTGGTCATTTAATGGTTAGCATCAGCCTTACTAGTTCCAGTTCTATTATTTTATAATTGTTGGTTGGATGTAATTATGATTGTTGCATTTATTCCATACATGGTGTTTGAGCTTATGAGAAACTTATAATTCTAGGGAGGTTGTTACAACATTTAAGAAACAGATCATGATATTATTACACTGTGTCTGAGCATTACGTTGTAAACTAAACAATGTTTTACCATCATGGAAATTTTAAAATTTATAAGAGCTCTTCCTTCCAACTCTAGTTATGGCGAGACAAACGTTTTAGCATTTTAATAGACCGTGATCTATCTTTTAGTTTTAATTAACTTGTGTTTTATGATTGTAGAATCCTTACATTTCCTTGATGCATATCGGTGTTCCACACAAACTTTTAATGATAAAAATCATGCACAAGAATGTAATAACTCATCAATGCAAGGATTATCGTGTCATAGGAAGTTAATGGTGTATGATGTAAATGTTTTAATGGAGAATAAATTTCATGTTTGCAGAAGTTAGAAGGAGGCCTAACAAGATGTAGTTTTATTAGTCAATTCCTATTTAAATTTCCAAGATTAATATGTGTAGTTATTGATTACGTTGACTTAATGGATAGGAGATGTCATGAGGGACCCCATAATGTATATCACTTCTCATGCCTTGAATTTTATTTTAATTAATGATTGATTAATTAGCACATCTGGAAATTAAGTAGAATTGTGCCTCAAATTTGTTTTTTCTAGATAGATTTGTATGTCATCTCTCTTGCGTTCTCACAAATTTAAGGTTGATTAAAGTATTGTCTAAATATTAGATTTATCTGGTTGTGTGCGGCAAAAGGCCACTAATGATCGACTGTTGTTTATATATTTGTGCACCATGCAAATGTTGATTCAATGATTGCTAATTCTCGCTTGCATTGAAGCTTTGTGATACGTGTGTCAGTTTGGTGTTGTTGCATTTGGTTGATTGTATGTTGTCTTTTATCTTAGTAGGCGTGGTCTTGATTGTGTCGGGCGGGATGTAGACACCTCCTTGTTCCTCAGAATAGTTTCCAACCTTGAGACCTTAAATGGTCAAAATCAATTGTAACAACCCCAAAATAAATCTATTTTTAAAGTCTAAAATTCCGTAGGAAATTATTTCCATTTTTGGTAAATTCGAAATTGGAATTTTTTTTCCATTTATGGAAATTATGAATTTCGAATTTAGTTAATTGTAATTAATTATTATGACTATCAGGGAGAGATCTGATTTGACCCAACTAACTACTTGACTATGACACTTGTATGAAAAAAAATATTTAATATTTATTACTGATGGACAAATGGAACAGTCGGGTTAAAATAAACTAACCATGACTCCATGAGTGGTGAACATGTTGGAAATACTTCAGGGATGATTATTGCACGTGGAAAATCATCAATTTGGCCATTGACAGACCCTGAAAATCAGGTATTTGGAAAGCTGAGAAAATTCACAAAGGGAAAAAGACCTAGGCATTTTTTGTTTTGGATATATAGCATATGTGAGGAGGCAAGACACTGCCTGGTATGTTGGGGAAAAGGATTTTATATCCTGTTGTTATGAACACTACTTGTTGAGTGTGAGGTAAGGAGAAAACTGTTAAAAATGAAAGGAATTTGTTGAGGAGGAGTTCCGAGTTATCCCTCATGGATTCATGGTTGGGCTAGGGGGAGAATAGGATAAGTGATTTGGTTGCCCTGTTCTAAGGTTGGGAGGAACATGGCTATTACATTTGTTATTTGAATTTTTTTTCCAGATATATCTACCTTCTCCTTCTGTGTTTACATGTCATGATGAATTATTGACTGGTAGTATTCTAACTGTTTAATATATATATGAGGTGCTTTGTTATTAAATTTTGAAGGAATGTAGTGATAAGTAGGATAGACTCTCATAGTTTAACTACAGTTGCTGAGTAAATTCTACTAAGTAATTGACTGGGATGAAATTGGATGGAAATTATACCAGGAACTGTAACTTTAATTATAAGAATTCTACTTCATTAATTATGTTAGAAATTTATGCCAGTTTGATGCATCTTGCATATCTGATTGTTCTATTTAATAATCACTCCTCTCGAATAAAACCTAGGATTTATGAATATTACATACCTATACTACTACATATATATCTCTATGAGTAATCCTTGATTTTGGACGAAGTACCATGTCATATTTAAACTATTATTGCAAACGATTATATTTAGTTGGGGATAATTGTGCATGAAAATACCTATATAGATATATATGTATGAAACTAGACATATGAATTACAAGACTCATTGAAGAAATCCTACAGTATATATATCAATAGGTGTTAATGATAAATTGGAGGACGATTAGGTCTAGCTAACTATATATTAAGTACTTGAAATAATATATGAAAACGAATAAAATATTTCAACGCAAACGAAGTTCTAGAACTAAATACTAGAGGTGCGAAGGCCCGATGACTTCAAACATATTCTGGAACCCTTAAATGAATTTACACATATTCTGATTAATTCAGAAGTTCATATCTTTGTTAACAAAATATAAATTGTCTGTGTATCTATAATAGTCCGATAGCAATGAAGTAAAAGAACACAAATATTACGGTTGGTCACAATGGGAATTTATGGAAAATGAATCAATTTGGGAACAAATTAAATGTATTACACACACGCTGACTAGAGTCATCTATATTATAGGAATACACATGATCGATGATAGCCGAGAGTCATTATCCACATCATAACTCTAAATTTAGCATAACCAATATACCAAAATAGGGATTTGACCGATTCAGTCTTATCAATGAAATTCAACTACAATCTATGAACGATTGTGAAATTCCTTGTGACATCCCCAAAAATAAAGTATTTTTGAAATTTAAAATTTGTTGGAAAATTATTCCATTTTTAGTAAATTCAAATTTGGAAAATTTTTGTCATTTATGGAAAATCTGAATTTCAAATTTGATAATTGTAATAAATTATTATGACTTTTGGACAGAGATATGATTTGACCAAACTAACTATTTGACTATGACATTTGTATGAAAACAAAATATTTTATATTTATTGCAGAAGGACAAATGGAACAACCATGTTAAAATTAGTTGACCATGACTCCATGAGTGGGGAACATGTTCGAACTACCTCTGGGTTGATTATTACAAGTGGAAAATCATATATTTGGCCATTGGCAGCCCCTGAAAATCAGGGATTTAGAAAGATGCAAAAATCCCCAAGGGAGGGAAAAGACCTAGGAAAAAAGATTGTTTTGATAAATGGCATATGTGAGGAGGCAGGACGTTGCCAAGTATGCTGGGGAAGGAATTACCTCTTGTTGTTATGAACATTGTTTCTAAAGTATGAGGCAAGGTGGAGTATGCTGGGAAAACAACTGTTGAGTACTTGTTGTTATGAGCACTAAATTCTGAGTGTGAGGCAAAGAGAAGGATATTGATAGAGGAAGACATTGTTGAAGAGGATATTCCAAGTTTTCCCTCATGGTTTCATGGTTAGGCTAGGGGGTGAAAAGGACAATTGATCTTGGCTTCCCTATTCTACGGTTGGGAGAAACGTGGTTGTTCCCTTTGTCTTCCCTGTAAACTAGTTCAGATATGTTAATCAACTCCTTCTCTATTTAGATTTCTATATATATCTTATGTAATGCAAGTTTTAATTCTGAATCTAATTATTTCCATCTCTGTTTAAATGATTAAATCACTGATATGATACATATATTGATTCAGAATTGAATTATTTCCATCTCTATTTAAATGATTAAATCGTTGATATGGTACATATATTGATTCAGAATTGAATAATTTCCATATCTGTTTAAATGAGTAAATCGCTGATATGATACATATATATTGATTTGGAATTGAATTATTTCCAGCTCCATTTAAATGATTAAGTCGTTGATATGTTACAAATATTGATTCAGAATTGAATTATTTCCATTTGTGTTTAAGTGATTAAAACATTTATATGGTGTATATATATTATCTCTGAACTGATATAACAACTGGGAAATCTATTCGAGCAAACGAAGCATAAATATTGACAAAATGCCCTTAAACGCAATTCAGAATAACTCTTACAGTTAGATTGATTCTGATCAAACTCTATATCTTATCTTTAATGATTAAGACATAATTAAATAATTATGCTTGGTTAATTTCTGGAAGTAAGCACCTAAAAAAAAAGAGGAAGCTTAGAGTACTACCTTATGAGCATAATAGTAGGATAAATCACAGTGCATAGAAACCCTTGCAGAACTGCCTATGTGTAAATGCTAAGTCTAGATACAAGGCCTTGGTATTTTCTATAGGTAAAGTCTTAAGATCACTCTTTTCGAGACCTCCTTTTTCCACACAGGCTAAAATCAAAACTAGTACCAAAACTAGTATCCCACAAGATAATTATATCCTTAACAAAAGAGACAGACCTAATTACTGTTGGTAATCTGTGTGGACTTATAGACACAATCATATAAAATAAATTCTAGAATGGATTACAATAGATTTATTCCAAAATATAAATTTGAGAAATTTTTAATGCATTCATAGAAACAATGTGATTTGAGTTTTATTTTACCCCAGTCTTAGTCACAACAACAACTCCTTTTCTTGGCAATAGAAGACAAATACAATAAATAGGGAAGTAATCAAGACTCTGTGACCATAGCGAAATTTTGGTAATTAATATTATTTCCAGAGAAAACAAATCAAATACATGACACTCAAAATGTCTTGATTGATTTAAACTTCTTAACCCTATATGGTACTCGAAAGGATAGAGTTAAATGCACTGAGATTTACTACGCCTTTCCAAGTATATATGACAAGGACTATAGTTCTTTATCCATAAATTTATTACATAGTTGTTTAAAAAAAAATTGAACACGAAATCCTTATATTACTGAAGGCAAAACATAACTATTTTGAAATGGAAACTGGGTGGAGCCACGACCTCCACTTCCTATAACATGTAGAGTTAAGGTTGAGACGAGAAGGGCTCATAACCCAAGTATCGTTTTTCCAAGAATAGGGGTGGTCATCCAGAATTTGCACAAACCAAAGCTCTGTAAAACATACCAAAAATTATTAATATCTTGTAAATGAAAGTAAAGTAATGAAACATTAATAGAATGGACAAATGTTGACCAACAGTTTAAATTGCCAGAGAGACACTCATCTTTTGATGTGCAAGCTCAGGTCCTTGCCTTGTCGAATGCTAACTGATAGACGGCGGGACAAGGAAGGAGAGTGTAGCAATCCCCTGATGGGTACCTCACATCGACAAGGCCCATCATTACTGACTTATACCAATTATTTAAAACAAAAAAAATGAAGATAAATAAGAAAAACATAAACAATACAGTAACCAATGAAATCAAACAAAGTAACTCTAAGATCCTAACTAACAGAACCTAAAAAGTAATACATTTAAGCATAAAATTTATTTCAATGTATAAGCAATTTCATTAATCAACATATAAGCAAATTCATCAGCATGATGATAACCACATAATATAGCATAATAATATTTACGAGCAGATTATAAACAATTTCATACCTCTAACTGATGCTAACTGTTGTCCCCAACTATGACGTCCCCAACTCTGCTTGATACACTGCCCAAAACCATCTAACCACCCATCCAGCTAGGAAAAGAGCCTCTCAGGCTCCCTAGCTCTAGGATTTCGTAAGGATTCCTATCCCCCAAGCCCAAAACTCCCAGCAACCGATGCTACCCTGTAATAGTCCACCCAAACTCCCAACAAGAAAAATACAGTCCCTAATCTCCAAAAAATGCTCCCTTCCCGCAAAACTCAAAAGTCCCTCTCCCCAATGCCTCTGCCCCCTCATATCCTCCTTCCCATTCACTGCCTCATCCCTTCATTCAATGCCACCCACCTTATCCCTCCATTCAATGCCTTATCCCTCCATACGTTAAGTTTTCTATTAAATAAATTAAAAATTATTAAACTTTTAATTCGTTACCCAAACATTAAATGAGTTAATTGATTAATTAATTAATTAATCAACATATATTAAACAATAATTAATTAATTAATTAATATTATTAATAAATAATCATTATTTAACTAATATACATTAGGACAGATAATTATTTAATTAATTAAACTTAATAAACCTTAAGCACTTATTTAACTAGGGTTGTTACATACACCCACCCTTCAGGAAACTTCGTCTTGAAGTTAAAGTATTTTATGATACCAGGGAAAAGACACATGGTTCACACATTCATAACATATAACCGACATTATTAGTATGTAAGCCAAGAAAACACATACATACTAGTGCACATGGACAAGAAATGCATGTGTAGCTAGTACATACAAGTCTCATGCATGTACTAATAATCAATAATTATCACCATTATAGTAATTTATGTATGCATCCAATCCAATCAACAAGACTATTCATTTTATAAAAGACAATGAACCAATCAAATGTTTGTGAAATCCTTTAATTACAATTATCTAGCTCAATAATGTTATTTAGACAATTGTAGTTTAGTTACGTAATTATGAATATTCATGTATACCCATTTTCTTTTTAGAAGGAAAAATAATAAATTCCACCATAAGACAAATCTCCATACACTCTCAACTATTTATACTCATCCTTCCTCCCTAACTTACTTCCATCTTCCATTCATATCCTTCCTCTGCTGGAATATCTTAGAGCATCAACTATATTGACCTAACTCGAAATAGAACTAGTAAGCGGAAGTGTCACTATCTTGCCCAATCTTCTCCAACAGGAGACTGATAGTTATCATCACACGTCTAGGGGAGCGTGAGCTAACATCGTCCTCCCATGACTTCAGGTTTTAGAGGATACACAGTGGGAAATGCCTCCACCCCTCCTAACAGGACTAGGGTCCACACCCTACAATGGAATATACAGTGGCACCATGTTGCTGGGAGTTTTGTCATCGTTTATTCGGTTTTGGGTAGTTTCACCTCCTGAAATCCTGCACTGGTCCACATATCATAGCAATGTATCCAAACCAATATAATTTCACATACAAAGATTCATACCATATTGTTTCTCGGTCAGTGGTCATGACATCCACTTTCATTATCATTATCCCTTGGCTATTTCATAGCCCAATGGCCTACAGATTAGTCTGTAACACAAACTCATACGCATCTTTCTATTATTATCATGTAATTGCATACAACTAAAATCTCAATTCAGTATCCCCATACCAACAAATTTAACATCAAGGTTTTCAAGCTAGAAATAGATCTCATAATATTCCATAATTCAATTAATGTTACCATTTCATAGAATTATCGTTCACATAATAGATTGCATCATATCCAACATCATCAATAATATCTAAACATTCATAAAATTTACATTCTCACAATATATCGCATCATATCCATCATTATTCAAATACATTTAAACATTCATAAAGGTTCATACGTTTTAAAAGTTCAAGTGTATCATTTAATAGTTTCACTATGAAATAGGAAATAAAGGTGTTTAGGCCTTAGGTAATCCTAGCTGTCTAATTCAAAAGGTGGTGTTACATACACCCAAAATTCGAGAAACATATTCTCGAGGTGGTCAAAAAAGTGAGGGATAATCTCGTCATAGTGTCTCGACATCTTCCCAAGTAGCATATCCTGGACTATACTTGTTCCATTGGACCTTAACTTGGTCTACCAGATGGTTCCTAGGCTGTCGAAATCTACAGTCCAATATGTGTAACGGTTCTACCATGAGGGTTCCCTCGTCCAATACCTGCAATTCCTTCCAGTTTAGTTTATGTGATTCATCAACAACATAATGACGTAGAATAGATACATGAAAAACATTATGAGTTTTATGCAAGTGGGGTGGAAGTACAAGACGATAGGCAATGGGTCCAATTTTCTCTTGGATTCTGAATGGTCCTATAAATCGAGGTGACAACTTTTTCCCCTTCCCGAACCATATGGTACTCTTATTAGGCGTGATATGAATGAAAACCTGGTCTTTCACTTTATAACTTTGGTCGGTCCTGTGTGCATCCGCATAACTTTTCTGCCTATCCTGTGATTCCTTTAGTCTCTGCCTAATCTGAATCACCTGTTCCTCCATCTCTTCAATTCTATCCCAACTGTTACTTGGTCTTCTAATATTTCCCAACTAAATGGTGTTTTGCATGGCCTTCCATACAGAGATTCGTAGGGTGGCTTTCCGATGGAGGTATGAAAACTGTTATTGTAGGCAAACTCTACCAAAGGTAGGTACTTCTCCCAATGGGTTTGATTATCCATGACATACATCCTAAGCATGTCTTCCATGAATTGATTTACTCTCTTAGTTTTCCCATCTATTTCAGGATGATAAGTTGTGCTTAAGTTCAACTGAGTCCCCAATGCTGACTGCAAACTTGTCCAAAACCTAGAAGTGAATCTTGAGTCCCTATAAGAAATGATCTTCTTAGGTATCCCATGCAAACAGATGACCTCACTTACAAACACGTGTGCCACATCATTGACATCGTGAGTGTCTCTAACCAGAATAAAATGAGCACTCTTGGTTAACTTATCAACTATCACAAGAATGGCATTGTGTCTATGAGATGTGAGTGACAACCCCAAAACAAAATCCATAGAGATGACTTCCCACTTGGACATAGGGACATCATGTGGTTGTAGGAGGCCTTTCGGGTGATGGTGATCGGCTTTCACTTGTTGAAACTCTAGGCATTTGGCAACAAAATGGACTACAACGTGCTTCATGCCTACCTAGAAGAAGAGTTTTCTCATGTCTGCGTACATCTTCTTCACACCCGGATGTGCACAATGAAGTGATCTATGGGCTTCCTTTAGTATGATGCTTTAAATATCCCCACCTTTGGGGACGTACATCCTTCCTCGATATCTTAACAGTCTTTATGCTTCTAGACTATATCTCTCATACTTTGGATCCAATTGCATCCCATTCTGGAGGTTTGAAGTAACCTTTAAATACCAATTGTCTCCTTGGAGTTTTGTCAACACACGTTCCCTCAGATTGACCTTTAAGGGTACCAAGGAGAAGACACGTGGTCTCCTACTCAAGGCATCTGCGACCACATTTTCCTTTCCCTTGATGTATGAAATACCAAAATCATACTCACTCATAAACTCACTCCATCTCCTTTTCCTGGAATTTAGATCCCTTTGAGTGAAGAGATGTTTTAAACTTTGATGGTCCATTTTGAGCTCAAAGTTTCACCCCATAAAATAGTGCCTCCAAAGTTTTAGAGCCAGCATTACAGTTGCCAACTCTAAATCATGAGTAGCATAAATCTCTCTGTTTTTCTTCAACTTCCTTGACGCATAAGCTATCACTCCTCCATCCTGCATCAACATGGCCCCCAACCCTTGCTTCAAGGCATCTGTGCAGACTATGAAGTCCTTTTCCATATCCGACACTCATAGAATTGGTGCACTAGTTAGTAACCTCTTAAGTTCGATGAATGCACTATCACATTCTTCTGTCCATTCATACCTAACCCCCTTGCACTGCAAGGGGGTGATGGGTTTCTCTATCTTAGAGAACCCTTCGACAAATATCCAATAATAACCTGCTAGCCCCATGAAGCTTCTTACCTCATGGACATTTTTCGGCACTAGCCATTCCATAATGGCCTTTTCCTTTTCTGGGTCCACAGAGATTCCTTCACCGGAAATGATATGTCCTAAATAGTGAATTTCTTTCTGGAAGAAGGAACACTTCGACAACTTCCCATACAATTTGTTCTCTCTGAGGTAGGACAACACCACTTTCAAGTGTTCCTCATGTTCCCTTTCATTCTTAGAATAGATGAGGATGTCATCTAGAAAGACTTGTACAAAACGGTTTAAGTACTTCCAGAATACTCTCTTCATGAGTCTCATGAATACTGTTGGTGCATTGGTTGATCTGAAAGGTACTACGAAAAACTCGTAATGTCCAAACCGAGTTTGAAAGGCAGTTTTAGGAATATCACCTTCCTTAATCCTTAACTGGGGATACTCTGATCACAAATCAATTTTTGAGAATATCGCTGCTCCTTTCATCTGATCAAAGAGATCATCTATTCGCAGCATTGGGTAACTATTTTTCACTGTAGCACGGTTCAAGTCCCTGTAATCTATACACAATCATAAGGAACCATATTTCTTCTTTACAAAAATTAATGGTGCACCCCAAGGTGATATACTAGGCCTTATTATCCCAAAGTCCAGTAGTTCTTTCAACTGCATTTGCAACTCACAAATTTCTAGTGCTGTCATTCAATACAGAGTCTTGGAAATTGGTTCTGCACCAGGTTTTATCTCAATAGTAAAATCAAGCTCCCTCTCAGGAGGTAACCCTGGTAACTCGTTCGGAAAAACATCCTTAAATTCTAACAAAACCGGGTACTGATCCAAGGAGGGTCCCTTCCTTTCATTCATTGCTTCCACTACATATAGTCGACACCCTTGCCTCAAGCATCACTTAACCTTCATAGTTGAGATAAAGCGTAATGACATCTTTCTCTGTACACCCTGGATTTCTACTAGCCTTCCTTTGTCGTCAACACAAAGCACCCTTTTTGCGAAACAATCTACCATAGCTCGATGGGATTCTAACCAATCCATTCCAATGATTAAGTCATACGCCCTGAGAGAAGTAACGTATACCTTCAACCTGGTAGTACACACTCCTAGGTCTACTATACAATTATCAACACTAGGTCCTACCACTTGTTTTTCCCTCGAGGCCATCTCGACTTGTTTAAAGTCATCATGCTCGTAGGCTACCGACCCACTCTCTTCTAATGAAGATCGTGAAATGAAACTATATTTAGCACCAGAATCAAATAAAATCTTAACATTGATATGATTTAGCGATGACTCCACCACCGTGGATTGATGTTCTGCCTGACGATTATTAAGCGTTGCGTAAATCTGATGGCTACCACTTGCTCTTCCCATAGGGGCCTTTCCTTCTCTATGTACAAATCCTGATTGTAACTCTGGGCATTGACACTTGTAATGGGGTCCTCCTCATCCCCAACCAGTGACACAAAATTGAGCCTGCACATAGTTTTGTGACTGTCTCTTAAATGAGTTCCTTCCCCTGGAAACTCTACCCCTACTAGTTGTCCCCTGAGATGGTCGTGGATCTTCCTGTGTCGTTGGTGATGAATGAGACCCTGCACTCGCTGCCATTGAAATACCTGTGGTGACTATCCTTGGTGTGACTCTATTACCATATGGAGGTGACCTTAAGCCCCCTACCCTGGGAAAGGTCCTAGGGGCCTTCCCCACGAATCCAGGACGATGCGGAAAGATCGGTCTCATACCTCCAGTCAACTTCATGTGTTCCTCCGCATAATGCACATTTTCCACTACTTATGCTACTGAATACGGTTTCCACATCCGCATCATAGCTCTTATCTTAGGGTTTAGCTCATAGACAAAGCGTTCTTCTTGTCGTTGGTCATTATCCATATATGAAACATATTTGACTAATTCCATAAACCTGATCTCATATTCTTGTTTGGTTCTGTTTCCCTATACTAGAGCATGAAATTCTCCCACCTGTTGTTCCTCATAGTAAGATGGTAGATATTTCCTTCGGAACCTCTCCTCGAAAAGTTCCTAAGATACGGTGTCTGGGGTAAGATGCAGTTGCCTTTCCAAGTTGCCCCACCAGTTCAAGGAACTGTCTCTCAACTGAAAATTGTTATCTTTTCCTTTGAAGTGGATGCATAGTCCTTAAGGTAAAACACCTTGTCATGCCTTCCAACCATGCCTTGGCACGTTCACTGGCACGACCCCCGACAAACTCTGAAAGTTTGATCTTCTACAGTTCTCTGGTGATGTCTTCGGGTGGAGGTCCTCCCCCTGAATCCCTCGATGCTTCTATATTACCTATTCAAGATGGTGGGGGATCCACTTCGATCCCTGTTGGTTGACGCCCCTTTAAAGTCTCATTTATGGCCTCCAAAGAGCACAGTATGAGAGCTAGTTCAGGTGATGGTGGTGGCAGAGCTAGCGATGTTGGCGGTGTCTGCGTCGATGCCCCTCTGCCTCAATTTTCCTCAGTCCTAACCATCCTGTATAATTGAATTTGTGTCGAAGAAAAGCTTGCCAGGGTGAGTCTAGAACAATTCTCATTTGCGTAACTTAAACTAGAAAACAAGGTTAAGCGTAAGTTTTTTTTTTACTTGTCTGTAAACAGACATTACTCTCTTTAGGGGAAGTGGCTAGGTTAGGGTTTAAGCATCCAAGCTTGATGTCTTCACCTAAGAAAACTATGTTGGCAAATATTTAATAGACAACGAATGCTTTTCATTGATGGCAAGTACAACAATGAAGATGGCATGAGTACATGAAGTTTGTAACAGACAGGAAAACATAATATATCTTCAGGAAGATTGAATGATCGAAGGCAATGCAACATTGATCGAATGATCGAAGGCCCATAAAATTTGAGAAGCATTTCTGATTGTTGGATCTCATTCAAAATTCCTGAAAGAACGAGGGCCGTCAGATCTGAATGTAGACAAGAAGAGCATTGAAGAGGAGGACAGATCTTAGACGTTAGATCCAAGCGCAGGACTTGACCATCGTTGGATCAAGGAGGACCGTCCATTTACCGGTAGGACACGTGGGGATAGATCATCATTTCGCTGACTAGAGAGTCAAAGGAATAGGGTTCCCTAACCTATTGAAATCACGACTTAATTTGAGTCGTCAGATCAAGGGTGAATCTGGACCATTGATCCTAGTCCATTTCAGTGTTTCGCGGATCGAGTGTTGGAGATGTCAAATATTATTAACAACAAGAATCTCGATATCGCGATTTAATCTGAGCCATCAGATCAAGATGGAATCTGGACTGTTGATCCCAGTCCATTTCGACGTTTATTGGATCGAGTGTTGGAGATGTCAAATATTATTAACAACAGGAATATCGATATCATGATATGCAAAATCACAATTGAATCTGAGCCGTCAGATCAAGATGTGATCTGGACCGTTGATCTGACTCTATTACGGAGTTTCGTGGATCGGGACTTTGAAGTGACAAAAACACTGAACATAAAGAATGTCGAAATCATGATATACGAAATCGTGATTCAATCACAGTCGTTAAATCAAGATCAGATCTGGACCGTTGATCTAACTACATATCGGAATTTCATGAATCACGACATGGAGAGGCAAAGAAAACATTGCAACAAGAATGTCGAAATCGCGATATGCGAAATCGTGATTCAATCACAGCCGTTAAATCAAGATCAGATCTAGACCGTTGATCTAAATCCATATCAGAGTTTCGTGAATCGTGACATGGAGAGGGAAAGAAAACAATGCAACAAGAATGATGAAATCAGGATATGCAAAATCACGATTCAATCGCAGTCGTTGAATCAAGATCATATCTGGACCATCGAATCATAGGACATGTGGCAAGCGATCGAAATTTTGCTGACTTGGGGTCAACGGAGCATAGTGTTGAAATTCACGAAATGAGAAATCGCAAAAGCGCTTTATGCATAAGAGCGTGGTCATAGCCATTGATCACATCAATGGAAGATGGAGGTAGAAGCTACAGGTGATAATCTTGGCCATAGAAATGCCGAAATGAATGCAAGATCTCATGAATCCAATCCAACGATGTAGGTGAATTTGAATAAAGATCGGAGGGTTATTGTTCTCTTTCTCAGTTAACTCCTTATTTACGAATCTGTTAGTGAAACAGACTCATGATTTCCAATCAGTTGGTGTTTCAGTTGCTGGGACAGTTGTCTTTCTTTTTCCTAAGGAAATGCGAAGTGGAACCGTCGTGGGTGTGTGTATAAAAGAAAATGAGACAGACTGTGTGTGGGTTGTCATTCTGTATGAAAATGAATGAAACTGTAAGAAAGGGAAAATTATAGAATGTGCAATGTAAGATTGAGAATATGCACAGTGTGAGATGAAACTCAGACCAGAGGAACAAATGATGAAGAAAACTTGAAGCAGAGCAGAATAACAGAAAAAGTTGAAGCAGAGCAGAATGACAAAACAAGTTGATGCAGAGAAGACCTGTTGAATAGACAAAGGAAGAGAAGATTTGCAGAATAGTTAGAATAAGACCGTATTACAGAACAAAGAAAGATTGGTAAGAATTGATTTATCTGCGTAGTTGACTCTTTAATTATTCATTCATATTCTAGGGAGGTTGGGAGGTGCTCGGGAGGATTATTGTCCTCAGAGGCTCAAGTGAGAGCTTGAACATAGGAAGTTGTAGCTTCCATCTGGTTGCAGCCAGAGAAACCAGGGTGGCAGGGTGGTGCAAGGGAGAACAAGTGTTCTCTGTTATACAGGTTGGAGCCTGTGTAACTGGAAGTTGGTGCTTCCATCYAGTTGGTGCTGGAACATTAAGGGAGTTGGTGCTTCCTTCTAGTGGGTGCTAGAGAAACTAGAGAGTTGGTGCTCTCAAACAAGTTGTAGCTTGTAAAATAGAGGTAGCAGCCTCACATTGAGTTGGATCTCAATTATAGATGATGTACAGAAATTAAAAGATTGCCTATGATTTCGAAGAAGAAGAGGTTTTCTCCCTTTATGGGTTTCCTCATGAAAATATGTCTCTGTGTATACCTTATGTGTGACTGTTGCTCTTTACTTTTACTGTTCATATGCTGTATATTGTTGATGATCACTTGAAGAAAGATTAATAATGTCTTAATAGACTTAAAATTGTTTAAGCTCAATTACAACGGATTCACCCCCCCTCTCAGTTGTCTTAGTAATTTCAACAAACTATTGACCCTCTCGCTCGATAGTTACGCTAGCACTATACCCCTCTCGCCTATTCCTCTAACTTACCTTCCTAGCGCGCATGGAACCCCTCCTGATTATCCTGGTCTAAGTCCTTTAAATTTTTCATTTAAAACTAATTAACATGATTTCTAATCATAATTTATCATTAACATTGATCACTCACTTAGTTAATTAATCATTCTAATTTATTAGTTACTAATAATTTAATCACCTTAAGTAGTTTTAAATTTAAACATCAATTTAAATATAATTTAAACATAATTTTAAATATAAATAACTTTAAAATATTTTAAAATTAAACTATTAATTAAAGCATAGATTTTAAACATAAATTGAATGATGTTTAACAAAAATGTTTAACATAAATTTCTAATCATGGTGTTTAACATAAATTTAATAATGTTTAAAAAAATGTTTAACATAAATTTCTAATCATGATATTTAACATAAATTTAATAATGTTTAAAAAAAATGTTTAACATAAATTCAATAATGTTTAAAAAAATGTTTAACATAAATTGGAATATGTAAAAACACTTTTTATTTTATTATTATTATTATTATTTTAAATGATTAATTTAACGAATATTTATAAATAAAAAAAATATAAAAACAAAATATAACAAAACAACAAAGAAGAAGGAAAAAAATATTTATTAAATTGCATTTAAAAAAAAATAAAAAAATAGGGCATCGTGGGTCCTCGCATGAGGCCCACGTGCCCCACCCTCGCTTCCTCCATATCTCCATATCTAAACCCTAAACACAATCTTCAGGCTCTCTATCCTCAAACCCTAAACTATCCCCAAACCCTAAACGCTCCTTCGCTTGCCGCCTTTCTCAGTCAACAAGTGCGGCATGGGCTTCTCCTACTCTGAAACTGCGGCAAAGTTATGGTAATGGCTGGAGGTTCCTCCCTCGATGGCTCGATGCTAGGCTATGAGCGCTAGCTTATATATTGTTTTGGTAAATGACTTGTGTGTTGGTTGTGTTCTAATGTTTGACGCATTGTGCACCTGCTATGCTCCTCGTGGGCTTCGCGTTCGGCGCTAGGCTTTGTTTTCTTAACTCTCTGTGTTGAGTACTTGTAGGTTGGCCCTAGGCCAATATATATATATATATATATATATATATATATATATATATATATATATATATATATATATTTTTTTCTATATCTTCGCACTTGGGCGCTCGGTCTAGACCGCCCTGTGTTGTGTTGCAGGTGCTTGGCTTTGTGTGCTCTTTTTTTTTTTTTTTGCTGTGTGCTTTGTTTTGGCTTGTGTGTTCCTCTATGTTTGTTGGTGTGTGTGTTGTCGATGCTCTGGCACTTGTTCTTGGGTGCTTGAAGGCACAAACAAGAAACGAGCCTGTGGTTTGTTTCCTTGTGCGTTTTGCAAAGATCATGGTTGCGAGATTCCTCATGGATTCTCCTTTGT
>JZKD02S0373807.1:187251-216280 GCA_000966675.3 Picea glauca | reverse complement strand
TTTTAGTTTGTTTGTTTTTTTATAAAATTTTACATATTTTTGAGTTTTAAATTTTTTTTTTTTTTTTAGTAATTTTATCTTATTTTAAAGTTTTTTCCTTTTCTAATTTTGTGTTAAATTTTGTAGTTTAAGTGTGTTAATTTATTTTTTTTAATATATATTCTTAATTGTTCTTTGTGTTTTTTAAACTTTTCTAAAGTTTTTAGGCCATAAATTTGGGTTTTTACCTTTTTTTTCTTTTTTTTTTCTAGATTTACCTTAGTTTATATATTTGTTTTGTTTTTTGTTTTGTTTTTTCCTCTTTAATTTTTTAAGTTTCTCTTTGATCTTTTTTATTATCTAAATTTGTTTGTTTATTTATTAATTTTTTTTTAAATTTCAATTTTTTTATTTTTCTTAGTTTTCTTAGTTTTTAATTTATATAAAAAAAATTGAATTATATTTTTTTGTTAAATATTAAAAAATAGTGTTATTTAACTAGAATTTTTTTCCATGTATTGAAGTAAAGGTAAACAATGTGTTAAGAATGGTGTTTTCCACTATATTTTAAAAGTATGGAACAATAAATTAATTAAGAAGACACAATTATATGAAAAATCGTAACTTCAAAAAAGTAAATGGTAAAAAATATTTTTAAGATTGAAAGAAGCATAGAAAAATGACTAAAAACACCATTGAATAAAAAAAAAAAATGAAAAAAATGAAAATAGATGAAAAATAAGCATTTAAAGAAAAATGTGTAAACATTGTGGATTGAAAAAATTAAAATATTGAAAAACCACCTAAAAAAGGGAGAGGGGTGCTATCGGTAGCACCATTTTTAAAAACGGGGTAAAAAATTGGACTCCCCCAAAAATGAGAACTCTATAGAGTTCTCGTTAAGTTGGTAAATATGTTGCATTTGTTTGTTCATAGAGATCCGACAGATGCAGACCAAAACGCAAGACTTTGTTTATTTATAGAATATAGCTATCACTCGCATATTCAACCAATCATTAGACCTCTTTCATTATTTTCTATTTTAATTATGTCTTGGGTCTCCTAATTTGTTTTTTGTCGAAGATCAAAGATCATATTTGGTCGTTCGTGTGTATTATGTTTGGGTTGTGTTAAAGAGGTGAATGCAATGCAGGTCGTTTGGTGAATGCAGGAGGTGAATGCAATGTAGGCCGTCGTGGACTCCTCTTCCACGTGACCTAGTTTCAGGCTTCAATGCTTGGATTGTATGTTGAATGTGTGGCTAACTCGCATTGTATTGTGGCAGGTACTTCACAGTTGTGGACATTGGATTTTGGCACTGCTTAACATAGATATTGGGCATGTGGGCTCTAATTTGTTTTTTTTTTTTTTGTTCTGATCTAATGGCTGTGCAAGATTTTCCATTTCTTGTCCTTACCATTTTACCATTTAGCATTGTAGCTTTTTCCAAAGAATTTGGTCTGCACTTCATCTCCCAAGGAGAAGATAGGTGCCTTAAAAAAAACACCAAGTTACTCTCCATATCTAATGAAAATTGTTGTTCTCTGTTACTATATATGCCCAATTCCAAAAGATGGAAAATATTCCCTTTTAAAACCTTTTTATATCTCTTCTATTTTTCTTATATTGTTGTTTTCCAAACTAAACGGAAATCTATATTTCTTATTCCATAGTTGTTTGTTCCAAAATATTATTGTAAAAGAAATTATTATTGTAAAAGAAAAATGAGCTTGGTGTTAAAATTCATTTAACACTTGTTTCAATATGCATAATATTATACTTTTTTTTTTAATTTCCAAAGGGTATATTGTTTATATATATTTATACATATATGTATATATAAATAAAAATAATTGTGTGTTTGGCTTGCAGGTTAGGTGGAGCTGGAGATGGAGCTTTGAGTCTGAGCTTGGCCCTCAGGCCCGGATCTATATCTGATTACATGGTTTCAGGGTCCCTCTCTCAAGGTTTTCATGTTGCAGGTTTTCAGGGCTGATTTCTATATATATCTACCCTGAACAATTTATTTCAGGTTTCAATATAACTAAATAGAAGTTGTTTAAATTTCTGGGTGGGGTTTGTTTAAATTTATGGGTGGGTAGGTAGGCCCTTGGCTCCATATTTTAAACCAGGGCTCTGATACCATGTGTAAGATCCTAACTAACAGAACCTAAAGCTTAATACATTTAAGCATAAAATTTCTTTCAACGTATAAGCAATTTCATTAATCAACATATAAGCATATTCAGCAGCATGATGATAACCACATAATACAACATAATAATATTTACGAACAGATTATAAACAATTTCATAACACAGAAGAATAATGAAATTTCATACCTCTAACTGATGCTAACTATTGTCCCCAACTCTGTTGTCCCCACCTCTGCTTGATGAACTACCCAAAACCAACTAATAACCCAGCTAGCTAGGAACATAGCCTCTCTGGCTCCCCAGCTACAGGATTCCATAAGGATTCTTGGCCCCCGAGCCCAAAACTCCCAGCAACCGATGCTCCCCTGTAACAGTCCACCCAAACTCCCAACCAGAAAAATAAAGTCCCTAATCTCCAAATAATGCTCCCTTCCTGCAAAACTCAAAAGTCCCTCTCTCCAATGCCTCTGCCCCCTCATATCCTCCTTCCCATTCATCGCCTTCTCCCTTCATTTAATGCCACCCACCTTATCCCTCCATTTAATGCCTTATCCCTCCATTCAATGCCTTATCCTTCCATACGTTAAGTTTTCTATTAAATAAATTAAAAATTATTAAACTTTTAATTCATTACCCAAACATTAAATGAGTTAATTAATTAATTAATCAACATATATTAAACAACAATTAATTAATTAATATTATTAATAAATAATCATTATTTAACTAATATACATTAGGACAGTTAATTATTTAATTAATTAAGCTTAATAAACCTTAAGAAATTATTTAACTAGGGTTGTTACAGTAACTGACAGTGTTAGTTTTTCCTTATCACCTAAACAATACAAGTTGAATTGTGCCAAAGATTGTTTTAAACCTATCCAGGATCAAATTCACATAAAGTAACGAGGGTTCAAGTAGTCAATGTAAATATTTTCCATAACCAGACCCCGAGGGTTCGCCTTGTAGCTTACAGGAAACTAGGTAAGAGTACTGACAGAGAAAACATGCCCATCATAAGGAACGACGAGAAGTAACTTAGAGGGACACATAGTTTTTCTTTAAAGAAAAATAAATCGAACAAATTTTCCTAGACATTCAACGCTAGACTACGACGTATAGCCATAATGTAAGACTAAGGAGGAACAACGATTTAGGGATCAATGAATAACTAAGTCCCTTTTCTTTTCCCAGAGATTTAACTGGTATTTCTTGGGAAAAGAACAAATAAATAGAGTGCCACGACTTTTGGGAAACAAGGATGAATGGATAGTCCATATGATTTCAGTACAAGAACTAAACCAGAAGCATGTGAAACTTTAATGTTAGGGGATAATGTATCTAAAATCGGAAAATAACAACAAAATGAGATGACCATCGTCGTAATAAATTGTTGAAGACTCTACTCGATGTTTAGTAAACTTACCTAGAAGACGGAAATGGTCGACTGGTTCACCGAGTAAATGGCCTCCACAATGATAGTCTTCCCGCTCCGAAGGTTTGATACACAAAGCTAATGTCAAAATAAAAGTATACAAGAGCAACGTCAAAAGAGAGATACACAAGAAAGATTGATAACCAGAAACATCTGCGAGACCTTTTTCTATAGGAATCATAGAGCCAAAATAAAAAATGATCAGTAGTCTTTGGATAACCGTCGGCTAGTCATAAAGTTGTTTAATGAGGGCCTGTACCTAAATGTTGGAGTTAGGGCAAGGTGGCGGATCTTCGGTAGGGCACTTTAAAACACACAATAGTGTCAAAAGATATGCATTTAGAATGCTTTAATTATATTGGATGAAAGCCATTATTCCATTACAATCATACCCAAGAGAATCCGCCTCATATCCACACAACAATCGTGATGACAGATAGTTTGAAACTTCTCTTTTTTAACCCTTACTTCAGTTTCGATTAGGTTTCCCTCATGATCATCGAATTTGGTTAAAGAAAAGAAACCCTATGCCAGAGTTGGTCTGGATAGGAATGACTGTGAGGCTTAAGTATTTAACAAAGTATACCTGACCTTAGAAAAACACCTTATAGGTAATAAAGGTCACACGAGATAAATAATTTGGTGATGACAGAAACTTTGACTATATTGTGATAGCATATTCACTTTCATAGATAAATATAAATAGTCCTTGTGGAGGCTGGTAGTATAGTTTATGTGAAACATCAATATGGACTACTATTTAATTGCAAATAGATCCTTAATTGAATTCAAATTTATCCACCTCCCTTGTAGTTATGTTAGGTATAGTCCCTTAATTCATCTTACTAAGTAGTAAGAGAAGTTTGATATGGATCTTAACGAAGAAAAATAAATTTAAAAACCCTTAAGAGAAAAGAAGATTTTTTTTTTTATAACTTTTTAGGGAAACATTACATATGGTATCAAAGCAAAGTTACAACACTGGGCATGAACATGGCCACATTTTTTGCTTAATATATATTTTGATTTATTCAAAAATAATAAACCTTATTTCTACAAACATAAATCCCTTTCTGTTTTATGAAAATTATGGCAGCTCAGGATGGAGCATAAATCAGGATGGAAGGAAATTAGGAGCAGAGACCTCCTAGAGATCCAAGATAGAACAATGACGGAAGCTCACCCACAGAAGTGTTAGAAACAATGAGGAATCTTATTGTTGAACTACAAGTTTTCAAAGCCGATAATGAGAAACTGAAGAAAGCACAACAAGAACAACAAGAGATAAACAAAGTCCTATTATGCAGTATAGTGACCAAGAAAATCCCAAAGGATGATAATAACGATGAAGAAGTCAGCAAGAGAGATTCCAAGAACTCAGGACCAGAAACAGAAAGAGGGGACAGTTCATATGAAGGTACACCTTTAGCTGAAGACAAAACTAAAATAGAAAAAAAGAGGAAACAAGTATACCACCAGGAAGGAAAATTTAAAAAGATCAAACCACCTACCTTTGATGGAGAATCCAAGATAGGAGAAGAAGCTGAGGCATGGTTGTTGGAAATCAGGAAATACTTCCAGATCTACAACTACTACAGTAATATGAAGGTCAAAATGGCCATCTACAATATGAAAGGGAAGGGCAACATTTGGTGGCAAGACCTAAAATTGGCCAAAGGCCTGAAGGAATAACAGTTGGAATGGTCAAACCTTAAGAAGTATTTCAAGAAGAAATACCTTTCTAAAAGCTACTACTAAAGGAAAACAAAAGAATTTTACGAACTAAGACTTGGACAAATGTTGATGGAGGACCTTATAAAAAAAATTCTGGAACTACTAAGGTTCGTACCCTACATCCAGGACGATAAGGCAAAAAATCCAATGATTATTAAGATGTTTACCATAGTCCTATAGGGATAGACTTGAATTTGAAAACCCCAAATCCTTGAGTGAAGTATTCAGGAGAGCGCAAATGTGTTATGACCAGTATAAACAGTGGGTAGAGTTTCCCAAAACCTGGAAAGATAAGAAACAAGATCGAATGAACTAGCGGAATAAGGCATACTAACCAACTCCTTATCGAAATGCAACAAAAAGATTTTCGAGAAAATATTTTCACTCCAACAATCTGAATACACAAGGCAGCGGTAAACCGGTAAATCTGGGGACGAAGAAGCTCGAGGATAGCCCCTGCGAACCATTAAAGTGTTGGGAATGTGGAGAACCTCATCTAAATAGGAACTCTCCACATTTAATTTTAGCAAACAGAGATGTTGTTAATAATTTGCAGGAAGCCTTAACGGTGGGTGACGTGGGCAAAATCCTGCATCGGATGAATGCAACCATAGATGGTCGGCAAGCTGACCACCAGTCCTCTGTGGTAGAAATTAAAGGTAAAATAAATGACACTCAAATTTATGTTTTAATTGACCCTAGAGCTATGTTAAGTTATATTATTCCTAATGTAGTAAAGTCAAATAAACTTAAGAAACTAAAGCACGAAAAATCATGGTTGTTACAACTAGAAACAAGAACTAAAAGGAAAGTGGTTGACTTTATTTTTTATTTTGAGTTCAGCTTAGATGGTCAAAATATAATAACAAATCTGAACATCCTACCACTAGGATATTATGATATGATTATCGGTATGGATTGGTTGGAACAACACAAAGAAGTACTAGATTTGTATACAAAGATACTTAACTATAAAGACAAATTTGGCACTACTAGAACAACCCAAGGTATAGCAAAACCTGTATCAGTCAGACAAGTTTCAGTGATGAAACTCAAGAAATGTATGAGAAAGGAATGTCAAGTTTATGCCAGGCAAGTAACGAATTTTTTAGAAAAAAAAGATAAGCCAAAGTTAGAAGACTTTGTTGTCCTACGTGAATTTAGAGACATGTTTGTGGATGAGATACCAGAATTACCTCCTAGAAGGGAAATAGACTTCTCCATAGACCTACTACCTGGTTCATCCCCTATATCAAAATCACCTTACCGAATGAGTCTACCAGAACTGACAGAATTAAAAATACAATTACAAGAATTGTTGGACAAAGAGTATATCAGACCGAGTGTTTCACCATGGGGGGCAATAGTCCTCTTTTTGAAAAATAAAGACGATACTCTAAGACTTTGTATCGATTATAGACAATTGAATAAAATGACTATTAAGAACAATTACCCCTTACCTAGGATAAATGACATGTTTGATCATGTAGGTGGGGCCAAGATCTTTTCAAAATTGGATTTATGATCCGATTATCATCAAGCTAGGATAAAGGATGAAAATATAAGCAAAAAAAAATTTCAAACAAGATATAGAAACTACGAATTCGTGGTCATACCTTTCAGATTCATTAACGCACCAACCACGTTTATGTGCTTGATGAACATTATTTTCAGTCAATACTTAGACAAGTTCGTACTAGTATTTATTGACAATATTTTGGTCTACTCTAAAACAAAGGAAGAACATGAAGAACACTTAAGAATAGTTCTGCAAACGTTGAGGAAACACAAATTGTATGCCAAGTTTGACAAGTGTGACTTTTATCAAAAGAAAATACAATATCTAGGACATGTAATTTTAGCAGAAGGCATTGTCATAGACCCTGAGAAAATAAAAGCCATCATAGAATGGTCGGTACCTAAGGGTGTAGCAGATATCTGGTCATTCATGGGAATCACTGGATATTATCGCAGATTTATAGAAGGCTTCTCCAAGATAGCCTACCCCATCACGTCATTACAAAAGAAAGGGACCAAGTTTAACTGGTCACAGAAGTGTCAAGACAGTTTTAATAGGCTAAAGATATTATTGACAACTGCACCCATATTGAAGGTAGCAGACCCAGATAAATACTTCACCATATGTGTTGATGCAAGTAAAGAAGGACCAGGTAGTGTCCTAACTCAAGAAGGACACATGATTTTTTATGAATCCTAGAAATTAAAAGAACATGAGGGAAATTATGTCACTCATGACTTAAAATTGGTAGCAATAATACACGCCTTAAAAATGTGGCGACACTACTTAATGGGCATACAATTTCTACTATTGATGGATAACAACAGTGCGAAATATTTGTTTATCCAACCAGAACTTAATGCAAGGCAAGCAAGATGGCTAGCTTTCTTAAGCAAATTCGACTTTGAGGTCAGACATATCAAGGATAAGGAAAATAAGGTAGCATACGCTTTAAGCAGAAGAGTCCATGGGTTATTTGAGAACAATATCAATAGGGTAGAAAGTGATCTGGAACAAAGAACAAGGACAACATGTATTAATGACGAAAATTACATTAAGATAATGGAAGAATTACAAAATAGCACCGCAAACTTAGATAAACCAGATCTAAGTGTCGACAAGAAGGGACTATTACGGTTTAAAAACAGACATTACATACCAGATTCAATAGAGTTAAAATTAATAGTCTTGGATGAAGTGCATAAGAAACCGTATTTTGGCCATCCAGGATACCAGAAAAGGATAACAACACTTAGAAAACTATTTTACTAGCCTAGTATGAAGGGAAAAGAAACATAATACTTGGCTAGGTGCCAAGATTGTCAGTAGATTAAGGCTGAGCACCAACATCCAGCCGTCCTATTACAACCTTTACCAGTACTAGAATGGAAATGGGAGACCATATCAGTGGAATTTATAACAAGTTTGCCTAAAACTCAGAGACAAAATGATCTATCATGGTTGTAATCGATCAGCTCAGTAATTCTGTACACTTTATTCCTGTAAAGTCTACTTTTAAAGCTATAAACATTGCTGAAATATTTATGAAAGAAATTTTTAGACTGCATGGAATTCCTAAAATGGTGATTTCAGATAGAGACGTAAAATTCACATCTGCTTTTTGGAAGGAATTGTTTGCAGGGATAAATACTAATTTGAATTTTAGTACGAGTTATCACCCACAAATGGATGGACTAACCAAAAGGACAAACCAAATCATAGAGGATATGCTACACATGTACGTAAGAACAAAACCAAACAAATGGGAAGACTATCTACACTTTCTAGAATTTGCATATAACAATGGGTACCAAACTTCAACTAAGTTAATCCCTTCCGAGGTATTGTACAACAGAAAGTGTACGACTCCAATTAGCTGGGACAACCCGGTTGATAGACTCATGGTTGGACCAGAGATGCTCCAAGAAATGGAGAACATGGTAAGGAAGGTACAATAGAACTTAAAAGAAGCACAGGATAGACAAAAGAACTATGTAGATAAAAAAAGAAGACACTTGGAATTTCAAGTGGGAGACATGTTTATTTGAAGGTAAAAGCCCAAAAAATTTCATTGAAGTTAGGGAATTGTGGCAAGCTGGCACCCAAGTTTTGTGGGCCCTTCGAGATATTAGCTCTAATTGGACCCGTAGCATACCAACTTGCACTTCCAGCTAATATAAGAATTCACAATGTATTTCATGTTTCTTTGTTGAAAAAGTATGTTCATGACCCTACTCATATGATTTATTGGAACTTGGTCTAGGTGGAACCAAAAGGAAAGTTCCAGGAGAAACCCCTGTGTATTCTAGACTGGAGAGAAATAACACTTCGGAACAAAGCTATCGCTTAGGTAAAGGTGCAATGGAAGAACTTTAGTCCTGAGGAATCCACCTGAGAGTTGGAGGGAGATTTGTAGAAATCTCATCCAATCTTGTTCCAAGAAAGGAACGAACACTAAGGACAATGTTTTATTAAAGGGGGAAAGGAAGTGACATCCCCAAAAATAAAGTATTTTTGAAATTTAAAATTTATTGGAAAATTATTTTGTTTTTAGTAAATTCGAATTTGGAATTTTTTTGCCATTTATGGAAAATCCAAATTTCGAATTTGATAATTGTAATTATTATGACTGTTGGGCAGAGATTTGATTTGACCCAACTAACTATTTGACTATGACACTTGTATGAAAACAAAATATTTAATATTTATTGCAAAAGGACAAATGGAACAACCATGTTAAAATCAGTTGACCATGACTCCATGAGTGGGGGGAATTTTGGAACTACCTTTGGGCTGATTATTACAAGTGGAAAATCAAATATTTGGCCATTGGAAGCCCCCGAAAATCAGGGATTTAGAAAGTTGCAAAGATCCCCAAGGGAGGGAAAAGACCTAGGCAAAAAAGATTGTTTTGATAAATGGCATATGTGAGGAGGTAGGACGCTGCCAAGTATGTTGGGGAAGGAATTACCTCTTGCTATTATAAACATTGTTTCTGAAGTGTGAGGCAAGGTGGATTATGTTGGGAAAAGAACTGTTGAGTATTTGTTGTTATGAGCACTAAATTCTGAGTGTGAGGCAAGGAGAAGGATATTGATAGAGGAATACATTATTGAGGAGGATATTCGAAGTTTTCCCTCATGGTTTCATGGTTAGGCTATGGGGTGAATAGGACAATTGATCTTGGTTTCCCTATTCTACGGCTGGGAGGAATGTGGTTGTTCAGTTTGTCTTCCCTACAAACTGGTTCAGATATGTTAATCAACTCCTTCTCTATTTGAATTTCTATATATATCTGATGTAATGCAAGTTTTAATTCTGAATCTAATTATTTCCATCTCTGTTTAAATGATTAAATTGTTGATATGGTACATATATTGATTCAGAACTGAATTATTTCCAGCTCTGTTTAAATGATTAAATCGATGATATGGTACATGTATTGATTCGGAATTAAATTATTTCCATCTCTATTTAAATGAGTAAATCCCTAATATGGTACATATATATTGATTCAGAATTGAATTATTTCCATCTCAATTTAAATGATTAAGTCACTGATATGTTACATATATTGATTCTGAATTGAATTATTTCCATCTATGTTTAAGTGATTAAAACGTTGATATGGTGTGTATATATTATGTTTGAACTGATATAACAACTGGGAAATTTGTTTGAGCAAATGAAGCATAAATATCAACAGAATGCCCTTAAATGCAATTCATAATAACTCTTATGGTTAGATTGATTCTGAACAAAATCTAGATCTTATCTTTAATGGTTAAGACAAAATTAAATAATTATGCTTAGTTAATTTCTGGAAGTAAGCACCTCAAAAAAAAAGGAAACTTAGAGTACTACCTTATGAGCGTAACAGTAGGATAAATCGGAGTGCATAGAAACCCTTGCAGAACTGCCTATGTGTAAATGCCTGTAAGAACTAAGTCTAGATACTAGGCCTTGGTATTTTCTACAGGTAAAGTCTTAAGATCATTCTTTTCGAGACCTCCTTTTTCCACATAAGCTAGAATCAAAACTAGTACCAAAACTAGTATCCCACAAGATAATTATATCCTTAACAAAAGAGACAGACTTAATTACCGTTGGTAATCCGCGTGGATGCCACAAAAGAAAATATGAGATTTGAAATGTCTACAACACAATGTATAAGTATTTGACCCATCCCTATATTATGTCCAGGATAGACTATTCTGACAGACTTATAAACGCAATCATATAAAAGAAATGCTAGAATGGATTACAATAGATTTATTCCGAAATATATATTTGAGAAATTTTTAATGCATTCATAGAAACAATGTGATTTGAGTTTTATTTTACCCTAGTCTTAGTCCCAACAAAAACTCCTTTTCTTGGCAATAGAAGATGAATACAGTAAATAGGGAAGTAATCAAGACTCTGTGACCATAGCGAAATTCTGGTAATTATTATTATTTCCGGAGCAAACAAATCGAATACATGATATTCAAAATGTCTTGATTGATTTAAACTTCTTAACCATATATGGTACTCGAAAGGCTAGAGTTAAACTCACTGAGATTTACTACGCCTTTCCAAGTATATATGAAAAGGACCATAGTTCTTTATCCAGAAATTTATTACATAGTTGTTCAAACAAAACATTGAACACAGAATCCTTATATTATTGAAGGAGAAACAAAACCATTTTGGAATGGAAACTGGGTGGAGACACGACCTCCACTTCCTAGAACCTGTAGAGTTAAAGTCGAGAAGAGAAGGGCTCAGAACTTGAGTACCTTTTGACCAAGAACAGGGGTGGGCATCCAGAATTTGCGCGAACCAAAGCTCTGTAAAACATACCAGAAATTATTAATCTCCTTTAAATGAAAGTAAAGTAATGAAACATTAATAGAATAGAAAAATGTTGACCAATAGTTTAAATTTCCAGAGAGACACTCATCTTTTGATGTGCAAGCTCAGGTCCTTGCCCTGTCGAATGCTAACTGATAGATGACCGATCGAGGAAGGAAAGTGCAGTAAACCCCTAATGGGTACCTCGCATCAACAAGGCCCATCATTAGTGACTTATACCAATTCTTTAAAATAAAAATAAACAAAGATAAATAATACAAATAGAAACAATACAGTAACCAAGGAAATCAAACAAAGTAACTGACAGTGTTAGTTTTTCCTTATCACCTAAACAATACAAGTCGAATTGTGCCAAAGATTGTTTTAAACCTATCCATGATCAAATTCACAAAAAGTAATGAGGGTTCAAGTAGTCAGTGTAAATATTTGTCATAACCAAACCCCGAGGGTTCGCCTTTTCGCTTACAGGAAACTGGGTAAGAGTACCGACAGAGAAAACACGTCCATCATAAGGAACAACGAGAAGTGACTTAGAGGGACACATAGTTTTTCTTTAAAGAAAAATAAATCGAACGATTTTTCCTAGACATTCAACGCTGGACTACGACGTATATCCATAGGGTAATACTAAGGAGGAACAATGATTTAGGGCTCAATGAATACCTAAGTCCCTTTTCATTTCCCAGAGATTTAACTGGTGTTTATTGGGAAAAGAATGAATAAACAGAGTGTCGCAACTTTCGGGAAAGAGGGATGAATGAATAGTCCAGATGATTTTAGTATAGGAACTAAAACAGAATCATAGGAAACTTCAACATTAGGGGATAATGTATCTAAACTCGGAAAAGAACAACAAAATCGCCATAATAAACTGTTGAAGACTCTACTCAATGTTTAGTAAACTTACCCAGAAGACGAAAATGGTTGACTGGTTTGCCAAGTAAATGGCCTCCAAAATGATAGTCTTCCCACTCCAAAGGTTTGATACACAAAGCTAATGTCAAAATAAAAGTATACAGGAGCGACGTCAAAATAGAGATACACGAGAAAGATTGATAACCAGAAACATCCACGAGACCTTTTTCCATAGGAATCACAAAGCCAAAATCAAAATGTATCGGTAGTCTTTGGATAACCGTCGACTAGTCACAGAGTTGTTTAATGAGGGCCTATACCTAAATGTCAGAGTTAGGAAAAGGTGGTGGATCTTCTGTAGGACACTTTAAAACACACGACCGTGTCAAAAGATATGCGTTCAGAACACTTTAATTATCTTGGGCGGAATCCATTAATCCATTACAATCGTACCCAAGAGAAACAACCTCATATCCACAGAACAATCGTGATGACAGATAGTCCAGAACTTCTCATTTTTAACCCTTACTTCATTTTCGATTAGGGTTCCCTCACGATCATTGAATCTGGTTAAAGAAAAGAAACCCTATGCCAGAGTTGGTCCGGATAGGAATGAGTTTGAGGCTTAAGTATTTAACAAAGTATACCTAACCTTAGAAAAACACCTTATAGGTCATAAAGCTCACACGGGATAAATAATTTGTTGATGACAGAAGCTTTGACTATATTATGGTAACATATTCACTTTCATATATAAATATAATTAGTCCTTGTGGAGGTCGGTAGTATAGTTTATGTGAAACATCAATATGGACTACTATTTAATTGAAAATAGATCCTTTATTGAATTCAAATTTATCCACTTCCCTTGTGGTTATGTTAGGTATAGTCCCTTAATTCACCTTACTAAGTAGCAACAAAAGTTTGATATGGATCTTAACGAAGAAAAAGAAGTTTAAATACCCTTACGAGAAAGGAAGTTTTTTTTTTTTATGACTTTTTAGGGAAACATTACATTCTTGTTCATTACACTTTAATATGTTCTTTATACAGAGGCAAGGGTTCGACCCTTAGGGATTTCCTTTAAAAAACTAAATACAGATTTAAACCAACTGTCATATAAATATGGCATTTCTACGCACGAAACTGTATATAAATCTATTCACATAATCGAACCTGGAAGGTATTGTTTAAGTGCCACTTTAGAACCCGAATACCTTCTGTACAGGGCGCGAATTCGAGTCAAATGATTGCAAGAATCAACATTCCTACGAGGAAGTAAGAACAGAAATGAGAACAAGAATTTAATAGAATTCTGAATAACAAATTAGATTAAAATCCAAGAGAATCTCTATGCTAAAGAAATATAATATCTATGATTCTACAACATCACTTAACTTGTTGTCTGGATCGGTCGTATCATCCGCACGGTTGGGGAAAACATCCGCAGACCAGAAGGGATAAGTGGTCAAGGTCGATCTAATGGGTACCCTCGCAAAAACCAGGGGTCCCATCATTAGATCGCTATAAGCAATTCATTAATAGTGATTACCAAAAAGAAATACAAGAAAAACTATTAAAATTGAAATGATTAAAATATACAGAGATTATACACTATCAAAATTATAAAAACTGTAGGACCAATACAACCATGAGACTTCACCCTTGTCCCTATAATAAATTATGAATTAACGGCTGACGATAATAGACAACAAGAGTCGCCAGTGTTTAAAGGTGCCTGGAAACCCCTGTCGACAAATGTAAGATGAAAAACCTTTTAGGGTTCCTAAATGGCTAGGTGTCATTGGATGATTATGGGGTAAATCCACTCAAGAAATTCCTTTAAGGACTCAGTAGATTAATAATTCATAGTGAAACCATCACCGCTCTTAGACATGTTGAGCTATAGCTAGGAAAACCTTGTAGAGATCTCTAGTCTATACAAATAATAAAGAAAAACTACTTTAATTTACAACAAAGATTGTATTAGATAATCTATAAAGCCAAGAATCCTTAAAGGGAGGTCAAGGATGAATATAAAGGTTCAACGCAATGAAATGCGATCTGTTCCTACAGATATTTCAGTGGATGTTGACCCATAGAAAATTATTGTTTACACAATGGAGAAACAAATTTCCACCCTCGACGAAATAAATTTTAAACACAAAGTTACAACTTTTGTCCATGACGTTATTCCACAGAAAACATTCTAAGATTAAACACTTAGGGTTTGAGAATAAATTATTCATTTACATATCAATTGGAGGTAGGAAGTAAAAGAGAAATCATGAAGCGACATAGTCTGTTTTCAATAGAACTCTATCTTTATTACAGTAGCCTATGAACCTACTTAAGAGCCTTTACAGAACAAATAATAAGTCTTTCCAAAAGCTTCAGTGCTCGGGAGGATACATATAGAGTCTATGTATCCTTACCAAGCCAGGTAACCACATAGAACAAAGGAAGAATAACCAACATAGAAGAATGCTTACCTTTCAAAGACTCTGAGCAATGTTCTCTGAAGACACTCCTGTCATCGATGTGAGTCCCAGCTTCACAATGGATGGTAATTACATTGGACCAAAGAGTAACAGAGGTCGATCGGCCAAGTCCTGTGTATACATAGGGATAGGAATTCACAAAACAATACTGGAAAACCCCTAATGAGCCAATTAATGGATAAGTAAAGAATCTGTTCTGAGGCCATGTGATCGATTTGAGGTATCGAGAGTATAGTGGGCACGAAGGCCGAGCATTAATACAAGGGGTATGCCATAGGGTCTCTATTTAATATCACAAGTAGGGTCTTTAAAACTTGACAGTACGCTCCTGCCACCTTACTTAATCCTCAGTTATGGAGAAGAATAAGTATAGACCAGTTAGGTTTAGAATGTGCTCCTTTGGTCTTTCTGGTTATGTTTTAACACTTAACCATATCCTAGTAACTGCTTGAATACTGTTAGTTAACTTGTGGTCAATCAAATAGTAACATTTCCCCTTTGTGTTAATCACTTTGTCCCGAGTGTTAATACTTATATAAATAATCACCACGACATTAATGAATGATTAGGGTGTTATAGGTTATGTGTTATACGATGGAATTTATGCAAATAGGAAAAGGTCCTATAGTTTAAAAAAGGAAAACTCCTTGTATTCTAGAATGAAAGACAAATAAATATAAGCCTTGAGTAACAGTTTCACCCCGCTTTTATGGGGGTAGAGTTGACAGGTCCTACTAGATATGTGCACCTAGAAAAGAAGCGGTAAGACCAAGTTATGGATGCCAAGAGGGTAGTAAAATCTCTACATCATGATGTTATGATTGAAGTTATTAAGGTTATGGTTGAAGTTACGAATTGTTAGATGTTCGTTTTTGTTTAAATTCAATGGTAAAAATTAGCGACCTCATAAAATATTTTTTTTTTTTATCACAAAATATGGGAAACATTATATATGGTATCAGAGAAAAGGTTACAACACTTGGACCTTGAACAAGGACAAAATAATTACTTTTCACATATTTATGTCTACGTAAAACTAACAAACCATTACTGTTACAAATAGAAAACTCTTTTATGTTTTGTGTTAATCATGGCAGCCCAAGATGACACAGAAATCAGACTTGAGGGGAATCCTGAACAAATACCTCCTGAAGATCCAAGACAAAATAGTGACGAAATCTCACCTACTGAAGTTTTGGAAACAATGAGGAATCTCATTGTTGAGCTGCAAGTTTTCAAAGAAGATAATGAGAAACTAAAGAAGAAACAACAAAACAACAAGAAATAAATGAAGTCCTGCTGCATAGTATAGTGACAAACAAAACCCCAAAGGATGAGAACTAGGAAGAAGAGGTCAGTAAAAGGGCCTCCAGGAATTTTGGTCCTAAAGTAGAAAAACGAGACAACTCATCTGATGGTACACCTTCAGCTGAAGATAAAACAAAAATAGATAGAAAAAGGAAATGGGTGGATCACCTGGAGAGAGAATTTAAGAAAATAAAACCATCTAACTTTGATGGGGAATCCAGAATAGGGGAGGAAGCTAAAGCATGGTTATTAGACATCAAGAAGTATTTCCATATATACAACTATTATAGTAATATGAAGGTCAAAATGGCCATCTATAATCTAAAAGGAAAAACCAACATTTGGTGGCAAGACTTGAAATTGGACAAGGGCCTAAAGGAGAAACAGATGGAATGGTCATAATTTAATAAATACTTTAAGAAACAGTACCTATCTGAAAGTTACTATGAAAGAAAAACCAAGGAATTTTATGAGCTATGACTTGGTCAAATGGATATGGAAGATCTAATAAACAAATTCCTGGAATTACTAAGGTTCGTACCTTATATCCAGGAGGATAAAGTGAAAATCCAGCGGTTCCTAAGTTGTTTACCACAATCCTACAAGGACATAATATAATTTGATAATCCCAGGTCCTTGAGTGAAGTATTCAAGAAATCTCGAATGTGTTACAACCAATACAAACAAAAGACATAATTTCCCAAGGCTTGGAAAGACAAGAAACAAGACTGAATGAACCAGCAGAAGAAGGGATACCATCCAACTCCTTATTGGAACGCAGGAAAAATCTTTCCAAGGAAATATTTTCACTCCAACAATCCAAACACGCAAGGAGGCGGTAAACCAGTAAATTAGGGAACAAAGAAGTTTGGGGACAACCCTCGTGAACTGTTAAAATGTTGGGAATGTGGAGAACCTCATCTAAGGTAGAACTATCCACGTTTTATTTAAGTAAACAAAACTACTATTCACAATTTATAGGAGGCCTCTATAGTAGGGGATGTATGCAAAATATTACATCGGATCAATGTAGTCATGGATAGCTGGCAAGCTGACCACCAGTCCTCTATGATGTAAATTGAAGGTAAAATAAATAACACTCAAATTTCTATTTTAATTGATCTTGTGGCTACATTAATTTATATCACTCCTGGTATAGTAGAGTCAAATAAACTTAAGAAAATGAAATATGCAAAATCTTGGCTGGTACAACTAGCAACAGGAACAAAAAAAAAGTTGTCGACTTTTCATTTTAGGTGGTCAAAACATAAAGATGAATCTAAATATCCTACCACTAGGATCATATGATGTAATTATTGGAATGGATTGGTTAGAAATCCATAAAGCAGTGCTAGATTGTTACGAAAAATCACTTAAGTATAAAGATGAAAATGACACTACTAGGATAGTTCAAGGTATAAAAAAACCAGTATCAGTTAGACATATTCCAGCAATGCAATTCAAGAAATGCATGAGAAAGGGTTGTCAATTCTATGCCATCCAAGTAACAAACCTGTTAGAAAAATAAAATAAACCCGACTTGGAGGACTTTGTCGTGTTGCATGACTTTAGAGATGTGTTTGTTGAGGAGATACCTGAATTACCCCCATGGAGGGAGATAGACTTTTCTATCAACTTACTACCTGGTTCATCCCCTATATCGAAATCACCTTACCAAATGAGTTTGTAGGAATTAACAAAACTAAAAATTCAACTACATGAATTATTGGACAAAGAATATATGAGACCGAGTGTTTCACCATGGGGAAAATTAGTCCTCTTTGTGAAAAATAAAGACAGAACTCTGAGATTATGCATAGATTACAGACAATTAAACAAAATGACCATTAGGAACAAGTACCCCTTACCTAGGATAAATGATCTGTTCAATAAAGTAGGTGGGGAAAAGATTTTCTCAAAATTGGATTTATGATCTAGTTATCACTAGGTTAGTATAAAAGATGAGGACATAAGTAAAACAACTTTTCGAATGAGATATGGACACTACGAAATTATGGTTATACCTTTCAGACTCACTAATGCGCTAGCCACGTTTATGTGTTTAATGAACAGTATTTTTCAGTCAGTACTTGGACAAGTTTGTATTTCTATTTATCGATGACATTATAATATATTCTAAAATAGAATAAGAACACGAAGAACACTTAAAGATAGTTCTACAAACTTTAAGGAATCAAAAACTATATGCTAAATTCGATAAATGTGACTTTTATCAGAAGAAAATACAATACCCAGGACATGTAAATTTTGCAGAAGGCATTGCATTCGACCGGGAGAAAATAAGAGCCATCATGGAATGGATGATTCCTAAGGATGTAGCAAACATCTGGTCATTCATGGGAATCACCAGATATTACCGCAGATTTATAGAGCAATTTTCCAAAATTGCTTACCCTATCAAATCATTACAAAAGAAGGGAACCAAGTTTAACTAGTCACATAAATGTCAAGATAATTTTAATAAGTTAAATGAATTATTAACGACCGCACCCATTTTAAAAGTAGCAGATCCAGATAAAGACTTCATCGTCTGTGTAGACGCGAGTAAAGAAGGACTAGGTGGTGTCCTAACTCAATAAGGGAACGTTATTTTCTACGAGTCATAAAAACTAAAGGAACATGAGAGAAACTATGTCACTCATGACTTAGAGTTGGTTGTTGTGATACACGCCTTAAAGATGTGGCGATACTACATAAAGGGAAAAAAGTTTTTATTATTGACGGACAACATCGGTGTGAAATTTTTGTTTAGTCAGTCGAACCTTAATGCAAGGCAAGAAAGATGGCTAGCCTTCTTGAGGAAATTTGACTTTGAGGTAAGACATATCAAGGGTAAGGAAAATAAAGTAACTAATGCTTTGAGAAGAAGAGTTCAGGGGTTGTGTGAAATAAACATTAGTAGGGTAGAAAGCGATCTTGAACAGAGGGCAAAGGCTACAGGTAATAACAATGAAAATTACACTAAAATAGTGGAAGAATTATAGAACATTGTAGAAAATTCATACAAAACAGATCTGGGTGTGGACATAAAAGGGTTACTACAATTTAAAAATAGAATATACATACCAGATTCGGTAGAGTTAAAGTTAACAGTTTTGGATGAAGTTCATAAGAAACCATATTCTGGTCATCCATGATACCAAAAAATGATAACAACACTAAGAAAGTTATTGTATTGGCCTAATATCAAGGGCGAAACAACATAATACTTAGCTAAGTGTCAAGATTGTCAACAAGTAAAATCTAAACACCAACATCCAGTTGATCTGTTGTAGCCCTTACCTGTGCTGGAATGGAAATGGGAGACGATATCACTAGACTTTATTACAGGTTTTCCTAGAACTCAGAAACATAATGATTCAATTATGGTGGTAATTGATAAACTTAGTAAGTGTGCACACTTTATTCCTGTAAAGTATACTTTTAAAGATATTAACATCGCTTAAATATTCGTGAAAGAAATTTTTACACTGCATGGTATTCCTAAAATGGTGATTTCGGATAGAGACGTCAAATTTACATCTGATTTTTGGAAATAATTGTTTGCAAGGTTAAATACTAACTTGAATTTCAGCACGAGTTATCATCCACAAACGGATGGATAGACTGAACGAATAAACCAAATCGTAGAAGACATGCTCTGCATGTACGTAAGAACAAAACCAAACAAGTGGGAAGACTACCTGCACTTGGTAGAATTTGCATACAATGGGTACCAAAATTTGGCTAAAATGAGCCCTTTCGAGGTATTGTACGACATAAAGTGTATGACTCCAATTAGATGGGATAACCCAGTTGAAAGACTCATGGTTATACTAGATATGCTCCAGGAAATGGAGAGCACGGTAAGAAAAGTACAACATAACCTAAAAGAGGCACAAAACAAATAGAAAATCTACGCAGACCAGAAAAGAAGACAATTGGAATTTCAAGTGGGAGACCACATCTACTTAAAAGTCAAATCCCAGAAAAGTTCACTAAATCTGGGTAATTGTGCCAATTTGGCACCCAGGTTTTGTGGGCTTTTCGAGATCTTAGCTTGAATTGGACCTGTGGCACACCAACTTGCACTTCATGTCAATCTTAAAATTAATAATGTATTTCATGTTTCTCTGTTAAAGAATTATGTTCATGACCCTACTCATGTGATCGATTGGAACTTGGTGCGGGTAGAACCAGAAGGTGAGTTCCAAGCGGAACCTCTGCGCATTCTGGACATGATAGAAATAACACTTTATGGAAGCACTTTATGGAAGAACTTTATGGAAGTAAAAGTGTAATGGAAGCACTTTATCCCTAAGGAGGCCACTTGGGGGTGGGAGGGATATTTGTAGAAATCTCATCCAATCTTGTTCCAAGAAAGGAACGAACACTGAGAACAGTGTTTTATTGAAGGGGGAAAGGATGTAACATCCTCAAAATAAATCTATCTTTAAAGTCTGAAATTTCGTAGGAAATTATTTTCATTTCTGGTAATTTTGAAATTGGAATTTTTTTTCCATTTATGGAAATTTGGAATTTCGAATTTAGTTAATTGTAATTAATGATTATGATTGTTGGGAAGAGATTTGATTTGACCCAACTAACTACTTGATTATGACACTTGTATAAAAAAAAAAAAATTATATTTATTATTGATAGACAAATGGAACAGCCAGGTTAAAATGAGCTGACCATGACTCCATGAGTGGGGAACATGTTGGAACTACTTCAGGGATGATTATTAAAAGTGGAAAATCAGGATTTTGGCCATTGGCAGCCCCTAAAAATCAAGGATTTGTAAATCTATGAAAATTCTCGAAGGGAAAAAGACCTAGACATTTTTGTTTCGTATATATAACATATGTGAGGAGGTAGGATGTTTTCTAGTATGCTCGGGAAAATCATTTTATATCTTGTTGTTATGAACACTACTTGTTGAGTGTGAGGCAAGGATAAAACTGTTGAAACTGAAAGGCATTTGCTAAGGAGGAGTTTTGATTTAGCCCCCATGGATTCATGGTCCGGCTAGGGGGAGAACAGGACAAGTGATTTGGCTGCCATGTTCTAAGGTTGGGAGGAACGCGGTTGTTCCATTTGTTGTTCGACAATTTTGTTCAGATATGTTTACTTTCTCCTTCTTTGTTTACATTTCATGATGAATTATTGACTGGTAGGATTATAACTATTTAATTTATATATATTAGGTGCTTTGTTATTAAATTTTGAAGGAATGTAGATATAAGTAGGATAGACTCTCACAGTTTAACCGCAGTTGTTGAGTAAATTATATTAAGTAATTGACTGGGATGAAATTGGATGGAAATTATACCAGGAACTATAACTGTAATTATAAGAACTCTACTTCATTAATTATGTTAGAAATTTATGCCAGTTCGATGCATCTTATATATCAGATTGTTCTGTTTAATAATCACTTCTCTAGAATTAAACCTGAGATTTACGAATATTACATACCTATACTACTACATATATATCTATGTGAGTAATCTTTGATTTTGGACGAAGAACCATGTCATATTTAAAATATTGTTGCAAACGGTTATATTTAGTTGGGGATAATTGTGCATGCAAGTACCTATATAAATATATATGTATGAAAATAACCATAAGAATTGCAAGACTCAATGCAGAAATCCTACAGTATATATATCAATAGGTTTTAATGATAAATTGGAGGACGATTAGGTCAGGATGACTATATATTAAGTACTGGAAATAATATATGAAAAAAAATAAAATCTGTCAATGCAAACGAAGTTTTGAAACTAAATACTAGAGGCGTGAAGGCCTGATGAATTCAAAGATATTCTGGAACCCTTAAATGAATTTACACATATTTTGATAAATTCAGAAGTTCATAGCTTTGTTAACAAAATACAAATTGTCCAAGTATATGTAATTGTCTGATAGCAATGAAGTAAAAGAAAAGAAATAGTATGGTTGGTCACAAAGGAAATTTCTAGAAAATGAATCAATTTAGGAACAAATTAAATGTATTATAGACAGGCTGATTGGAGTCATATATTTTATAGGAATACACATGAAAAATGATAGCCGAGATTCATTATCCACTTCAAAACTCTAAATATAGCATAACCAATATACCGAAAGAGGGATTTGACCGATTCAGCCTTATCCATGAAATTCGACTACAATCTATGAACGATTGCGAAATTCATGTTCATTACACTTTAATATGTTCTTTATATAGAGGCAAGGGTTCGGCCCTTAGGGATTTCCTTTAAAAACCTAAATACAGAGTTAAACCAACTCCCATAGAAATATGGCATTTCTACCCACAAAACTGTATATAAATCTATTCACATAATAGAACCTAGAAGGTATTGTTTAAGCGTCACTTTAGAACCTGAATACCTTCTCTACAGGGTGTGAATTTGATTCAAAAGATTGAAAGAATCAATAGTCCTACGAGGAATTAAGAACATAAATGAGAACAAGAATTTAATAGAATTTTGAATAACAAATTAGATTAAAATCCAAGAGAATCTCTATGCTACAGAAATATAATATCTATGATTTCGCAACATAACTTAACTTGCGGTCTGGATGAGTCGTATCATCTACGCGATTGGGGAAGGCATCCACGGACTAGAAGGGAGAAGTGGTCAAGGTCGATCTGATGGGTAACCTCGGAAAAACCAGGGGTCCCATCATTAGATCGCTATAAGCAATTCATTAACAATGATTACCAAAAAGAAATACAAGAAAAACTATTAAAAATGAAATGATTAAAATATACAAAGATTATACACTATCAAAATTATACAAACTGCAATGCCAGTACAACCATGAGACTTCACCATTGTCCCTTTAATAAATTATGGATTAACGGCTGACGATAATAGACATCAAGCGTCAATAGTGTTTCGAGGTGCCTTGAAACCCCTGTCGACAAAGGTGAGATGAAAACCCTTTTAGGTTTCCTAAACGACAAGGTGTCGTTATATGAGTATGGAATAAACTCGCTCAGGAAATTCCTTTAAGGACTCAGTAGATTAATAATTCATAGTGAAACCATCACTGTTCTTAGACGCGTTGAGATACAACTAGGAAAACCTTGTAGAGATATCTAGTCTGTACAAATAATAAAGGAAAACTACTTTACTTTATAGCAAAGATTGAAGTAGATAATCCATAAAGCCATGACTCGTTATGGGGAGGTTGGGGGTGAATATAAAGGTTCAACGCAATGAAATGTGATATGTTCCTACAGATATTTCAGTGCGATGTCGACCCATAGAAAATGACTATTTACAAAATGGATAATCAAATTTCCACCCTCGACGAAATAAATTTTAAACAGAGAGTTACAACTTTTGGCCATGAATTTATTCGATAGAAAACCTTCTAAGATTAAACACTTAGGTTTTGAGAAGAAATTCTTCGTTTGCATATCAGTTGGAGGTAGGAAGTAAAAGAGAAATCATGAAGCGATAGAGCCCGTTTTCAATCACACTCTATATTTATTACAGTAGCCTAAGAACCTACTTAAGAGCCTTTACAGAATAGATAATAATTATTTCCAAAAGCCTTAGCGCTTGGGAGGATACAGATAGAGTCTACGTATCCTTACCAGACTGGGTAACCACATAGAACAAAGGAAGACTAACCATGATAGAAGAATGCTTACCTTTCAAAGACTCTAACCAATGTTCTCTAAAGACACTCATGTCATCGATGTGAGTCCTAGCTTCACGATGGTTGGTCATTAGATTTAGTCGAAGACTAATAGAGGTCGATTGGCCAAGTCCTTTGTATACACAGGGATAGGAACTGACAAAACAATACTGGAAAACCCCTAATGAGTTGAGTAATGGACGAGTAAATAATCTGTGTCGAGACCATGTGATCGATTTGAGGTTTCGAGAGTACAGTGGCCACAATGGTCGAACATTAATCCAAGGAGTACAACATAGGGTCTCTGTTTAATATCGCATGTAAGGTCTTTAAATCTTGACAGTATGCTCCTACCACCTTACTTAATTCTCAGTTATGGAGAAGAATAAGTGCAGACCAGTTAGGTTTATAACGTGCTCCTTTGTTCATTCTGGTTATGTTTTAACACTTAACCGTAGCCTAGTAACTACTTGAATACTCTTAGTTAACATGTGGTCAATCGAATAGTAAACTTGCCCCTTTGCGCTAATCACTTTGTCCCGAGTGTTAATACTTATATAAATAATCACCACGATATTAACAAATGATCAGGGTGTTATAGGTTATGTGTTATACGATGGAATTTGTGTAAATAGGAAAATGTACTATAGTTTGCAAAAGGAAAACTCCTTGTATTCTAGAATGAGGGCCAAATAAATAGAAGCCTTGAGTAATAGTTTCACCACGCTTTTATGGGGGTATTGTTGACACATCCTACTAGATATGTGCAGCTAGAAAAGAAATGGTAAGACCAAGTTATGGATGCCAAGACGGTAGTGAAACCTCTACATCATGATCTTATGATTGAAGTTATGAAGTTTATGGTTGAAGTTACGAATTGTTAGATGTTCTCTTTTGTTTAAATCCAATGGTAAAAATTATCAACCTCATAAAGGAATTTATTTTTTTTATCGCAAAATATGGGAAACATTACATGGGAACCTGGGCTTGAGCGTTGCTTATGTGTCATGGAGGTCCTAACTGTTATCATTCCAAGAAACTCCTTAGGGTTGTAGGCTAAGGATGCTTGGTAACATAAGAAATCACTAACAATCAAGTGTTTGGAACAATGGGATAACTGAGAAGGCTTAGCAAAAAGACAACATGTCATACCTCTAAATAAACAGTGCTTCGAGAAACTAGATATTAGTTATAGAAAATAATCAAGGTATGAAGAAAAACATTCAAGATAACCAAGTACAAATCTGTAGGGTTATACAAGAATATAAAGGAGATCTAATTCATATCCATGAGCTATATCAGAAGATGAGAGTTCTGAACAACTGAACTGAATAGAATTAAATATAGAATAATGGAAAATATGGATAGACTGATATATAATGACCAAAGAAAACTCTCATTCATATGGCAAGATAGTGTCAAAGTACATAGCCAAAAATGTATCCAGAATTGAACCCCCTAGTGCTCCAAATGTCTTTGGATTTATAGCCTTACAAAATGAAATCTAGATCCTTTAAAGATGGATTAGATTTACTAAAAATAGTCAAATCAAAACAGATACAACAAGTGTAGGATGAGATCCTATAAAAATGGATCTAGAATGGAAAATCAAAACAAAATAGGAAAGGTCCTATTTAATGATCTCTAAAAATAGTAGATTGTTGATGAAGTGCAGTTTTAGCCTCCCAAGGCTATTTGATTTGGTCCTCCAAAGAAAAAATTCGAATTGGGTGATGTGTCATTTGATCCCTATCATTTTGCCCTTGAAAATGACCAAATCTAGTCAAAAAATTTCCCTTTTTGACTTTCATCTCCAAGAATGGCCTTCAGATTTTGATTTGATAATTCATAACCAGCGTATTAAAGAAGATTTCAAACCATTCAAACCTAAAAAATCTCGATCTGGGCAAAAATTTGGCTATTCTAGTCGTGACAGGCTTTCACCAGCTAATTTACCCGAAAATCCTCTCCTTAGCTGGTGAAAGGCGGAGCTTTCACGAGCTAACTAGTTATAATTCTGCCTTCTGCGCTAGTGAAAGCACAATTTTTTTTTAAAATCAAATTTCTTAGTCATGGAGAGTCCATTTTTCATTCTTAAATAGTCGATCGACATCTACAAATCCTAGGATTTCCAATGGTGCTTTCAAATCTACATTTGGAGCCCGGGAATCTAGTCAAATATTCCTTACAATATTAGGCATCATTCTTTCAAAAATCCCAGTGCATTTTTTATCGTTAACATCTGGCTCCAACTGGGATGGATACCTCCCTATGAGGTCTCCAAGAACCTAGCAGACATTGTGCCGTTAGTATTGGGCATGGAGTCATTCATCCTTTATAATTTATCATCTCCTATTTCTTCATGTGATTTATCTGAGTTTTTACCACTTGAAGCATTACTAAAATGCACAACCATTTCACTTTTCTCTTCCATACCTTTTCCAGTTGGAAGTTTCACAATATGATGACCATCATTCGTGAGTCCACAAAATTCAATGTTTTCAACCAAGGAACTAGGCTTGGCCATGACCTCTAAATTTGCAAGAGAATGAGATATTTCACTTCCCACTAATGTATCTACGCCATCCTTAGCTTTCAAAAATGTTTTTTGTGCTTTCACCAGCTAACTCGCCTTATGATTCGCTGGTTAGCTGGTGAAAGCGCAGCCTTTCACCAGCTAACTGGTTGTAAAATTGCCCTCTGCACTGGTGAAAGCTCTTCCTTGTTTAATTTATTCTCCCACGCTGATAGAAACAAGTAAAACGCATCAGTAATGTGAAAGCATCTCAAATGCACAGATCTAATCTCTCTTTGATGCAATCTTCTAGCACATGCGTTTGACAAGGTCATTCATGGCGTTCCATATCTGAAGATCTTTCTCATCTTTCATACATGCTTCAGGCAAAGAGTAGGGAAAATAGCCCCTTGGCTTCAACAACCTGTACAAATCTAGAAACAATATACCATCCCTATGAAGCCAATCAATTCTACACCTGGAACAGTGAGCAATTCAAATGGACAGTTTCTTTCATAATGCTTCATGACCCCCAAATTTAATTTGAGCTTGAGCTGATAATTAAGGTTTCGATCCAAGCATGGAATTAAATCAAGGCAATGAACCTTTCAGCTCCTTCCTATCTGGACCAAATGCTTCAGTCTCAAACCCTTTTACATATGTAACGATCCGCCTCGTTACGACAACCGTTCGAGTGATAGGTGCAATTTTTTTTTGTTTAAGGTGTGTGCGCGTGTGTGGAAGTAACAACATACTTAACTCTACGTCGCAACCCGACGACCAATAAGACTCAACCACAACAAAAGTAAAACTGACCACTAAATACGACTGACCTCCCGCCCGTCCTACCCTGCAAGGTTAGGACCTCCAAGACACATAATCAACGCTCAAGCCTGGTTTCCCATCGTCTTTAACCATTTAAGGTCTCAGGGCTGGCAACTGTTCTGAGGAACATGGAGGTGTCTACATCCCACCTGACACAACGGACCAAGCAACCAATAGATCACAATCAAGTACGACCTAAGTAAGAGAATCAACGCACCCCTTACGGAAGGCGCTTGACCAGGACTCTGACAAGCACCCACTCCACCTTATTTAACTAACAACAACCTTCAGCACAACTCCGAGAATTTAACGCCTATGAACCCGGGCATTCCACGGAGGGGGTCTCAACCAGTTCAAGAGACTAACATCAAACACAACAGGATAACCATATCATCTATTTCCTAATACAATAACATTGGAATAAATACAGGTCANAGTGCGAAGCACATCGCCATATTCTCCAACCATGCCTCGGCGGCTGCGCCATCCAGGGCACCAAAGAACTCAGGAAATTTCACCTTCTCGAGTTCGCGGTGTATACTGCCAGTAATGACCGGTGCGCGCGGCGGAACCTCAGCAGGTGCCGGTGCCCTGGCCTCATCTATGTCTAACCTGCTGATCAGCGCCTCAGACATGCGCTGGAAAGATCTCATCATCCCCACAACATCGGCCACTGCGATCTGCTCCTGTCCAAGGACCTCGCCTCCCTGGGGGTTAGACCCCTCAGGCGTGGATGCTGCTGGAGGCGTCATGCTGCCTCCCCTAGCACCTCGTCGTCTGCCTCCGTGGCGTCCTCTAACCATGATTACCTGCACACAGACAAACAACTCTATCAGCAACAGAATAATCAATACCATTACATCAACGGAAACTGTAGCGAATCCCAAGTCGCGGGTCGAACCTTGCTCTGATACCATATGTAACGAACCGCCTCGTTACGACAACCGTTCGAGTGATAGGTGCAAATTTTTTTTTGTTTAAGGTGTGTGCGCGTGTGTGGAAGTAACAACATACTTAACTCTACGTCGCCACCCGACGACCAATAAGACTCAACCACAACAAAAGTAAAACTGACCACTAAATACGACTGACCTTCCGCCCGTCCTACCCTGCAAGGTTAGGACCTCCAAGACACATAATCAACGCTCAAGCCCGGTTTCCCATCGTCTTTAACCATTTAAGGTCTTAGGGCTGGCGACTGTTCTGAGGAACATGGAGGTGTCTACATCCCGCCCGACACAACGGACCAAGCAACCAATAGATCACAATCAAGTACGACCTAAGTAAGAAGAACAACGCACCCCTTACGGAAGGCACTTGACCAGGACTCTGAAAAGCACCCACTCCACCTTATTTAACTAACAACAACCTTCAGCACAACTCTGAGAATTTAACGCCTATGAACCCGGGCAGTCCACGGAGGGTGTCTCAACCAGTTCAAGAGACTAACATCAAACACAACAGGATAACCATATCATCTATTTCCTAATACAATAACATTGGAATAAATACAGGTCATACACTTTACTCAAGTCTTGCCATCTTGGTTATAAGGTGGAAAAACGCAAATTTCCTATTTCAGCGCTATATTACGACTAGAAGATTTTAAACTATAAATTCAGGACATTGGTATGCATGACAATTTTTCCCTTATCTATAGCAATAAAATATCATCATAAG
>JZKD02S0373807.1:168575-187241 GCA_000966675.3 Picea glauca | reverse complement strand
TTCCTCTGCAAGAAGACTGTTCATCTTCTTGTCCTCTTGAGATCAACTCGTGATCATCAAAAACTACAATTTCATTATAAGAATAATGCTCACAAGAGGATAACAAAATAGGATTTCCATCACATGGATTAGGATCAGCTAAGAAAATATAATTTATTATGCAATCATCAGTCATCATAGGCTCTTATTGATTTACAAATTGATCATAATCTTCACAATCATACCTGTCTCTAGAATATTCTGCCAATGTTGACGAATTCAGATTCGAATCTGAAATAATCTCGTATGCTTTCTATTGTTCTAAATCTGCTTCACACTCATTACCTCCCTACTCAAAATCTGAACCATACTGACATTGTTTTTTCTCATGTGCAAGCAGATTGTCAAAGTCAACCCCCTGTCGAATCCTTCTAGAAGCACAGATATTCTCCTCCACCTCTTGAGCGTCTTCAAACAAGTTCCCTAATGATGAAGACTTCCTTTCTAGCAAGAGAAGGACAAGTTCATTATGCTGAGCCATAAGATAGTATACCATGGAAGCAATCTCAGTAGACCGAATCTCCAATGGGATGTCATAATAAACACGGTAAAACCTTCTATTCAAAACATGTAAGGCTTCATCCTGCTCTCGTTTCAAAGCATAGAAATCAGTGAGGTAAGAATATAAAGATTTGTATTCGCCCTAATACTTCATGAAAGAATTAGAGAACTCAATCCAAGAGCCAATTGACTCAGCTCTCAAACCTTTAAACCATGTAGCAGCATCTTTGATCAAAGATTTTGAAAACATTCTCATGATCACATCTTCATGCGCAATTGAAAAATGATCAACAAAATCCAAAAAGGATTCCAAGTGTCTCTCAGCTGACGCTTGATTCTCTCCGGAAAACCAAGGGAGGTATTCATAATAGTTAGTCGAATAAGGATGAAGAAAAAGGGGTAGCTTTAAAGGATTGAACATCTTCATTCGGATCTTAACTTGAAAGACTATGGGTTGCTCACGAGAGATGGTAAGTTGTTGAAAATGTTCAGAAATTATGGCAAGAGGGGCTGAGATCTGGACAGGGTCTGAAATAATTTCTATCTTTTCAAGGTCACATCGTTGATCAGATTCTGAAGGAAAATAAATACAGTGGTCATGTTTATGAATGGGTTGAGGTAAGACTATCGAATCTACATTTATAATGCAGGGCTGCAATATTTCTTCTTCTAAAGACGAATATATACAAGATGCATGATGATTTTCTAAATATACACAGAAGAAAATAATTCTCTTTACACGCGAAGGGAAAAACACAAAAGAGCTGATAAAGAAATACAACAATTAATGAAGCAAACTAATGAACTGATACTTGGATTTTGATTTGAGCCTCTTCATCTTTTATCAACAGGATCCTCCCTAGTGGAGTCTTTGAACGTGGAGTTTCCAGATAGATGCTTACAACCAATATAATGCTCGGCCTTTGTCTATCATCAAAAGATGAAACTATGTCATCTCCCAGGAAAGCTTGCTTCATTCTCCTCTCCCCGACAATGGTGCCAATTTGTTATCACTCCAAGAAACTCCTTAGGGTTGTAGGCTAAGGATGCTTGGTAACTTAAAAAATCACTAACAATCAAGTGTTTGGAACAATGGGATAATTGAGAAGGCTTAGCAAAAAGACAACATGTCATACCTCTAAATAAACAGTGCTTCAAGAAACTAGATATCAGTTATAGAAAATAATCAAGGTATGAAGAAAAACATTCAAGATAACCAAGTACAAATCTGTAGGGTTATACAAGAATATAAAGGAGATCTAATTCATATCCATGAGCTATATCAGAAGATGAGAGTTTTGAACAACTGAACTGAATAGAATTAAATATAGAATAATGGAAAATATGGACAGACTGATATATAATGACCAAAGAAAACTCTCATTCATATGGCAAGATAGTGTCAAATTACATAGCCAAAAATGTATCCAGAATTGAACCCCCTAGTGCTCCAAATGTCTTTGGCTTTATAGCCTTACAAGATGAAATCTAGATCCTTTAAAGATGGATCAAATTTACTAAAAATAGTCAAATCAAAACAGATACAACAAGTGTAGGATGAGATCCTATAAAAATTGATCTAGAATGGAAAATCAAAACAAAATAGGAAAGGTCCTATTTAATGATCTCTAAAAATAGTAGATTGTTGATGAAGTGCAGTTTTAGCCTCCCAAGGCTATTTGATTTGGTCCTCCAAAGAAAAAATTCAAATTGGGTGATGTGTCATTTGATCCCTATCATTTTGGCCTTGAAATGACCAAATCTAGTCAAAAAAATCCCTTTTGACTTTCATCTCCAAGAATGGCCTTTAGATTTTGATTTGATAATTCATAACTAGCTTATTAAAGAAGATTTCAAACCATTCGAACCCAAAAAATCTCGATATGGGAAAAAATTTGGCTATTTTGGCTGTGACAGGCTTTCACCAGCTAATTTACATGAAAATCCTCTCCTTAGCTGGTGAAAGGCGGAGCTTTCACGAGCTAACTAGTTATAATTCTGCCTTCTGCACTGGTGAAAGCGCAGATTTTTTTCAAAATCAAATTTCTGAGTCATGAAGTGTCCATTTTGCATGCTTAAATAGTCGATCGACATCTACAAATCCTAATATTTCCAATGGTGCTTTCAAATCTTCATTTGGATCTTGGGAAGCTAGTCAAATATTCCTTACAATATTATGCATCATTCCTTCAAAAATGCCAGTGCATTTTTTATCGCTAACACTAACCTTGCAGGGTAGGACGAGAGGGTATTCATTTTTACTTTTCGTCTGATTGATTTTCGTATGTTTCTTCCAACTGCATGATGTGCTAGTATGATAGGTCATTATGTTTGTCTAATGCTTGAATTGTGTGTATTGTGTTGATCGTTGAGTTGCGTTGATTGATTATTTTTCATTGTTCCTTCCTGCCAAAAACAAAAAAATAGATATCGCACTAATTATGTGTCACATGATGTCATAATGACAAGGGTCAACCAAATTGTGCTCCGTCTCAAGTGAGAGTGTATTTATTGACTAGCATGACTCCTAAGAGAAAATAAGAGAGAATAGGAGAAATAAGAAATGAAGAAAGTGCCATATGTTAATGTTGTTGGTATCCTTATGTATGTAATGGTGTGTATAAGACCAAATATTCCACATGTAGTGGAATTTGTAAGTAGGTACATGGAAAATCTATGGAGATATCATTTGACAACTATCAAGAAGATCTTTAGGTAGCTATAAGGCATTGTTGACTATGTTATGGCTATGAGGGAGATGGAAGAAAGAATATTTAGATGCAAAGGCTTGTTGATGTTAACTTGGAAGGTTATATGGAAAATTCAAAGTTCACTAGTGTGTATATATTTGTGTTGTTTGAGGGAGATATGATTTATAAGAGTAAAAGGTAACAACTAGTTGTTCATTCTAGTACTGAAGTGGAGTACATTGAAGCTTCAAGGGCTTCTAAGGAAGTTGTTTGGTTATGACAATTATGCAGAGATATTGGACTTGAACATGGGCCTATGCCTATCTTTTTGGACAATTTGAGCGCACATGATTTTGCAATGAATCCCAATTTTATCCATATACAAAGAATATGAGGGTGAAATTCCACTATATCGTAGAGGTGATGGATTATAGTGACGTAAATTTAGTCAAGGTTAGGAATTACGATAATGTGGTAGATTCTATAACTAAAGTAGTGGATGGAAGGAAATTTGCTTGGTGTAGGGCAAGGTGGGGATTCAACCTTGGTTGATGTAATTGTCAGGTAGGGGATTGTTAGGATATTGTGAATTAAATCATTTTTGTAATTAGCACTTTCCATTTGCATATGAAATCTATAAAGACATCTCTTCCATTTGCATATGAAATGTATAAAGAGATCTCCTAATTGCAATTAGTGTGTTTCCAAAAGAGAAATGTTTCCCAATTGTATTCCTTATTTTTCTAGCAATAATATTTCTATATAATTGTACATTCTTTTTAAAAAAATCACAAACCAATAAAGTAGACAATAATAATTTGTCCATGTTGAAAAAAAAAAGATTGTTTATTTATATGTTTTTATAATATAATTATTTTATTATTCATAAAGTACACACTAATTTGTACCCACCTAAAGAAAAAGTCTTTACTTATATGTTTTTTTTAATATAATTACTTAATTATTTTAAATTTTATAGCTTGAATATATATGCCTAAAAAAAAGGATTGTTTATTTATATGTTTTTATAATATAATTACTTTATTATTCATAAAGTACACTAATTTGTACCCAATTAAAGAAAAAGTCTTTATTTATATGTTTTTTTTAATATAATTATTTAATTATTTTAAATTTTATAGCTTGAATATATATGCTTTATTTTTTTTTCCATTTACTACAAATTGCTTTTCAAAGTTAACATTAAAAAAACGTACATTATGTAATTGCTTTTCAAATTTAACATTAAAAAACCTACATTATGTAATTGCTTTTGAAATTTAACTTTTAAAAACCTACATTATTTACATAATGTGTATTCTAATCCCATAACCCACCAATACTCCACAGCAAGCATATTGGATAATTCAAGATCCACGAAATCAACATGTAGCACTTTGTTCAAAAACACGAGGTTGACATGGCAACGTAGGTGTTCAACTATCTTTATCCTCGCCAAAATAAAATGTATACTATGGAAAGTAACGAAAATTTATCATTAAAAATGAAGAAAGTACCCATAATATTGACAAGTCTGGCCACAATCGTTCGTAGTGCAATCTTTAATACTTTTAATATTAAATACTCAATGGCCTTACTCATGCCACTTTTTCACGACATAAAGTGGTCACACTTACTCTATGCATTACCCATTTAATAATCCATACTAAACAGCTGTACTCATTCCACTCTTTCTAACATAAAAGTGCTGTGCCTAGTTTATCCATGAATTACATTATGCACTACCAATTTAACAGGCCATAATAAATAGCATAAAAGTCCTCTGATCTCCTCTATAGAGGAATGGTGCTCTTTTATTTTATCAAATTTGACATGAGTCCTTCTTTCTCTGCAGGGCACGAGAATTTTTTAAATCACAGCAAGCGATGAATGAATCGTATCTAAAATACTCATGATTTCAATCCTTAGGAAGAGGTAATGCATTAATTCAACCTTATGGGGTACGAGCATGAACTATCATGATGTTTTCATTGATTTTTAGGTCAGACTGGGAATTTGTTTTACAGAAATTTATTTGTGTTTATTAAGATTAGGTCAGGTGGATTTGTACTTTTGAAATACGATCAAAGTTATTAAAATGTTATTTTGGAATATCTCACTTCAGAAATATCTCGTTTAGTTGAAAATCGAATCTAGAAAAGTGTATAATTTACAACTGGATCGCAATCTAACTTAATTTCATTTAAAATTAAAATGTCAAGGTGGAACATTCACTAAGTATGAAGTTAAAAGAGGGATTTCCAAGGAATATAGGTGTAGGGGGTACGAGCATGAACTATCACGTTTTCATTGATTTGTATGCTTGGCATTTTTATTTTTCTATGTCAGATTGGGAATTTATTTCACAGAAATTTATTTGTATTTATTAAGATTAGGTCAGAGTTATTGAATTTGCACTTTTGAAATACAATCAGAGTTAATTAAAATGTATTTTTGAATGTCATTTCAAAAATATCTGGTTGAGCTGAAAATCGAATCTAGAAAATTGTAGAACTCACTCTTGTTTACAACTGGATCACTCTTGTAGAACTCACTCTTGTTTACAATTTAATTTAAAATTAAATTGTGAAGGTAGAACAGTCAAAAATTAAATTGTCAAGGTAGAACAGTCGCTAAGTATGAAGTTTAAAGAGTGATTTCCAAAGAATATAGGTATCAAATAAACATGTCTCTCGTTTCTGCTGAATTATATGCAATGGGCTTTTTACTATCTCCCATGCTGATTCTGAGACAATTCTAGCATTTGACAGATATGAAAACGGTTTTCATGAACATATAAAAAAAAAAAAAAAAAAAAAAGAAGTGCAAATGTGACAATTAATGCAAAAATATGATAGACAGACAACTAATTGATCTAGACAGATCTAATCTAGGCTGCAAAGCATGATTTTCAGTGGAGTAGCCATACCAGAATGAACAAGAAGAGAGTGTAGAGAGTAATAATCGAATCTAGCTTGAATTTGGTTTGTAGCTCGCAGCGCCCGGATCAGAGAATCAGACCTCATCTATTTAATGTTTCGTATATTTCCCGCAAGTCTATAAGACTCCAAGGATTCTCCCATTGCAGGAGTTCATGAATGGCTTTCTCGATCTCCCTTGACTCGTTCATTACATCCTCGAGGCAGAAGGCAAGAACACTCAAGGAAATAACAAAATCATTACCGGAGCTGATCTCTTCCTGGTCAACAAGGCACAGAATATCTGTCACCACCTCCTGCACACTTTTAATAAGGGAACGTGTAATATGCTCATCACCTGAAATGTTGTATGAGTTCTGTCCTATTAAAACGGAATGATAATTTGAATTGGGCTGTTGCTCATTGTTTGTATCGATCCCACGAACACCATTCTGATCTTGAACTGAGGCCGATCCGGTACTCGATTGAAGGTTCTGCGATCTTCTGTCTTCGTTATGTTCCAGCCGAGCTATTTGTTGCTTCTGCATAATTAGCTTTCCCAGAGATTTAATTCGGAGGACTTCTGCAATGCATTGAAATGAGTGGCTAACTCTACTTTCAAACAATAGGAGATCATCCTTGATAAATCCGTAGATCCTATTTACTGAGAGATTGTTAGTGTCACAGCTCTCAATAATGGATTCGTATGAAAGCGTAGCGAAATGCAGCAGGTCTGCTATTTTACAGTAACTGTCCAAAAGTTTAGAGTAAGTAGTTACTGCGAATGGAAGAAACCAGAAGTCTGGTTCTACCTTTGCTTCTTCTATATAATTCCTCAGTCGAGCAATATGGTTCTTCAATCTCTTCTCCCTCTCTTTGAGTTCTAGGAGAGTCAATGCATATGAATGCACACAACCTAGGCGAGTTTGAGCCGAAATTAACGAGCTGTTAAAGTCACGGAGACTACAGAGGCCAATGACTAACTCTTTTCTAGCAAGGGTCGAAGCTCGCCTTGGCTGTAATATGAGTTCCATGAGAATATAACATGCTATCCCTATGAAGGTCTCTGTGATTCTTACTATAGCAAACTCTGAAGGCGGCTCGACATCCTTTCGTCCAAGAATGACGACTGCTGCAATGAAGGCAGACAGTCCTCCTGCATAACCATACATCTTGCTCTGTCTGAGAAAACTGGTAAATACCACCCATGGTATAAGTGCAACGGCTCGCAGAAGAATACATTCTTCCGTTACACTGCTCGCGATTACTGCATAGACGGATCCTGCCACGGTACCTTGAGTTCTAACGTTCGCAAGTTTGAAGGTTGATTCTCTGGAAGAGCCCATGCTGATAGCAACTGCAATTCCAGCCCTATACCCTCTGTGGTGACTGAATAAAACCCCGAACAAGACTGAAAGACCAAGAGATAAAGAGCATTTTAATGCTATAACTACTCTGTTGGTATCTAGGTGGCTTAACAATTTGCAGAGAAACTTCCATATATGTTTAGATTTGGCCACCACCTGTGATGACTCTTCCTGTAACGCATCAACTCTGACAGATATAGTTCTCAGAGGCAACGCGCATTGGTGGCAATGATTAAGCCCTTCTGTGGATTCGGAGTCGGGGTTCCGTGTAGCAATCTGCTGCAGTCTCTCAGCAGAAGGGGCCGAATAATGAAGCAACATGTTTCTGGCTTCTTTACAAACATGCTTCATACTGAACACGAAGAAGAACGTTGGCTGATAATGTTTGAACGCACCTTGCCTCCCCCGGTCTTCAGAGTTATTAAACCGGCATTCATGATCTGGGATTATAGGACTACCGGGTTTACTTGTATACAGCTTCTGCATATTGGTACAATAGATGCTTTGTAAGACAAATGCCAGAGATTCATCGAATGAGTTCAAGGCTTTTTTCCCTTGTTCCAGGATGAATTCATTGCTAGCTAGCATCGGATTTGCGCTCATGGTAGCACAAGCCGCATGCTTTAAAGCCAGACTTGTCCACTTTGTGAGATAGAGTAATGGATCTTTTAGCAGCACATGCGTTGCGTCTCCGATTTGTGATGGGGACGATGATTTTAGGGCCATTTCCATGCCTGCAAGATATTGCTTCAGTTTGCCATATTCTTTGCTTAAAACTCTCACTGAAGGTAAGCATCCTAATGATCGACGCTCCCACTTTAAGTCTACCTGTTGCACAACATGAGAGTACTAAATATGTTTTCTCCAAAGAAAAATTTGTCTGGAAAATTCAAGCGATGTTTCCGATATAGTTTTAGTTTTGAATGGGATTCCTAATAAATCCAGTTTTGGATGGCATTTCTAATAAATCTTTCAGATAAATAGTATTCCTAACAAATCCAGTTTTGGATGGCATTTCTAATAAATGTTTCAGATAAATGGCATTCCTAATAAATCCTTCATATAAATTATTAAGCCTCAGCCAAAAAATTGGACCGGGCACTCCTGACAAAGAACTAACTAACCAATTACCCATCAATATTGAAGACAAGAGATTAAAAGATTAAAGATATAACATGTAACTAAAATTTCCAGTGCTCTAGATCGATATAGTATGAATTTCTACCTGTTTGTCTTCCAGTTGCTTAAGAATGCTGCCCCCCGCAGTCGACAAGGACCTAGCTTGGAAGCATAATGAATTAGCTTTCTCGTATTCATCAGCATTAAAAGCTTCTACCAAAACGGTGAAAACATCTGATATTATGCGAGCAGACAGCTTACTTTTTTCTTGAATCTGCACAACAACGGTTGTCTTTAATTTCTTACGCACTTAATTAATCAACAGCACAATTCAGGCTTTGATTCAAAGTCTACTGGTTTAAAAATGCAATTCCACGACCTCCATTGAAACTGCACATTACCATAGATAGATGACACATTAAAACTGCACGTTACCTTAAATAGAAACCATTTTTAGCAGCCAGGTAGAGTTCCAACACTACCATCCTTAAATAGGAGTCATTTTTCTAATGATTAGCTGTGAGAAATAGGACAGGATTATGAATGGAAGGCTGGAACAATGGATTCCATTGAGAATTCCACCGTCCTTTTCAAAGTTTACTCCTATTGAGGGTTTATCATTAAGAAAGTGGAGGATGTATAATGCTTCCGTACATTCAAATACTACAATAATACCTATTTCGAGCCCTAGGATGATGATTGATTTCATTAATAACTCAGTGATTTAAAGAGAGCACTGAAATGACCTGGGAGCAGGCTAGTCTTGGAATTGGAAGAACCAAAGCAAGTAAGGCGCAGCCGGTACCAAGAGCAGTAGTTCCTGCTATACTCAGAGGGTAAGTGAGTGCATCCATACTTTCCCTCTTCATAAACGCAAAAACATAGATGATAACAACCTGGGCAAACGCCGTTCGCTTGGACGTGATATTAGTGACTTTAGGATAGGCGATGAAAAAACAGCTGACCGTAACACACGCGGTCGTTACCCATACTGAAAACCTCTGGGGTTTTATCAACCAGAGGATAGCGATCGTAGGGCAGACTCCATGCAGAGTTCCCGACAGAACAGAGACGGCAGATCGCAGGGCTTCTCCGAGCGTGGCCTCTCCAACTACCGTAACTGCCATGATATATGCAAAGACAGGGAATGACAACCAATGGTGGTGCATGCTGCTGTACTGCATGACGATCCCCAGCAAGAGACAGGCCAATCCAGTCCGAAACGCAGCACCGACTCTGGACAACCAGAATACTTTCTCGTAGCTCACCGAGCTCGCTGCCATTGCTTGCATTCCTGCCTTGTTAAATGATAGTCTCTGCAATATAACACAGCACGTCAATCACAGCATACACCATGGGGGCTTTTGCTTTTCATAGCCATGAAAACTGTCTATCATACGTTTAAGTTAACCTTAAATTTGCACCCAGAGACATAAAAGTCCGAGCTAGTAATCTTAAAGTTTTCACATTATATAAGAATTTGAGTCGAGTCATAACTTTTTGTTCATAGCACCGAGAGACTAAAAGTCAGAGGTAGTAATCTTAATGTTTTCATATGATATAAGAATTTTAGTCGAGTCATAAAAAAAAAAATTGTCCATATTAAACCTCCAATATGTTGTGAGAGCTTAGAGGTATCAGGTCTCAAAATTCTTTGAGGCAAGAGTCTCAATGTTTTAACCACTTTGAAAGAAATTAAGTTGAGTTATGACATATCCAAGGTTAACGTCGTTTAGAACTCCAATGAGGAAGAGCTATCAAATTTCTGAATGTTTTTGCCACCTCTAAAAGAATTCGAGTCCACGTGGAGCATATTTAAATTAACATGGTTTCTGTTAACCTGAGATCAGTTAATGAACATGGGGTATCAAAGTTCCTAAATGTAATTCTAAATGCTTTTGTTATTAAAATAATTTTCAGTTTTTAGATTATCATGGCAAATAGCATAGTTTTTATAGTGAGGTAATGCAAGGAATCAATGCTACATCTAACTTGAACTTAGGATGTAGTTTTGCAATCACTGGATGGTAGGTATACATTACTAGTAGGGATAATTGATCTGACAGTGGGTTTCATAATTATGAAAAAGAGTATTTCAAATCTGTTTTTATGGTTTTTCAGTCTTTACTTGGGTTCAAATTTTTTTATGAGATTTTGGCCCATTGTAATAAGGTTAGAAGGATAGGTGTTTTTTTTAGTAGGACTCTTCAACTGGGTTTTTCTTAAGTTATAAGTTCCATGCTATAAGTTGGTTTACTGGCTACTGCTATTAATACTATACTAGTCTAAAGTTTATAATGGCAACCAACCTGATTTGAACCTGAACTTGTAATCCTCACAATTCTCTTATATCTAAAAAAAAAAAATTCTTAAAATTAGGATAGAAAAATTTGAATTTGAAATTATAGTGTAAATTAACTTGCTGAAAAGTATCAAATTCTTTGAAAAAATAACTTCTTTATGAAATTGTATAATCACATTTCAAACAATAACTTCTATATGACATTGTATAATCACATATGAATAAGTAAAATACAAATGTATAATATTCATATATCCTGTTGTGTGGGATTGATACCAATTTATCCATGAAAACACAAAAAAAAAATAGCATCCCTATATAAAATAACATATATAAATCTTATACCATGGATATTTGGATATTGCTATATAAAATAACATATATAAATCTTATACCATGGATATTTGGATATTGCTATATACTTATATGAGAAATTTAAAGAAAATATTTTAGTAACTAAAAATCATTATATAAATACACCATTATTGCTTGCATATTTATATATATTCATTTAGGAGAAATTTAAAGAAAATATTTTAGTAAACAAAAATCATTATATAAATAAACAATTGCCTATGTCTGAGATTTTTGAAACATCTAAAAATTTATATCTCATTTTCTTTTTCAACCCTTTCCGTGCTTAATAAATCCCGAATTAAACTAAATCTACACTAATATATTACAAAATGCTTACATACCTATATGATCCAGCCACGGCCTGTAAAAAGAGCTCTGGTTTGGGTTCAGGCACAACAAACAACATGCAGGATTTGATCCGCATAAATTTATAACCGAGGCCTCCAGTTGGACTATGTAAGAGCAGCAGCTTGTTTGATTCTTCGTAATTTCAGGGATAACTAGTTCCGCATACCTAGTCAAGTGCAAAGAGTTGAAGAATAATTTGTCTCTTCTCTTGCCTTCCAAACTCTACTTTTGAGTATACAGAATTCAGATGGCCATGAGTACTCCTGCTGGAGGTGCAGAGACTTCTTGCTCTCTTGTCTTCTAATTTTTGCTTGATGAAGCATACGAAATTGGGATGATCATGAGTAACCCCGCTGGAAACTAGAGAAGTACTAGTCCTAACTCGTTGGGGAAAGGCATTCTCATGGGATATAAAGAACCCGGATCTTAGTACTGTGGCTTATCAATACAACTTTATTTTTTTAATTCCCTGGGTGGAGGAATAGCTTCCGAGTGGAGGAATATAACTTTCACTTGATTGACATGTCTAAATTTTTAAAATGAAAACGTTGAAACAACCGTAATGATAACACACCCGATCAATCAATCATTATTTCTATGGATGCTTATACTGGTACCAGGGATGCTTATACTGGTACCAGGATCATATTAAAGCTTATATGGTGCATGTTTTCATAGCTAACAATCAATATGACACTGTTTGAGAATAGAGTTTATATTCACAACATCAATAAATCATTATTTCTATAGATGCTTATACTGGTACCAGGATGATATTAAAGCTTATATGGTGCATGCTATCATAGCTAACAATCAATATGACACTGTTTGACAATATATTTTATATTCACAACATATAAGTATATGTAGTTATTATTATCAAGTATATTTAGTAATTATTATTCTATTTTTTATTATTGTTAATGTAAATTAATTAAAAAATATTATGAGATTGATTGTGAATATACAACATATAAGTATATTTAGTTATTATTATTCAATTATATTGAGTTATTATTATTTTATATTTTGTTTTTTTAATTATTGTTAAGTAAATTAATTAAAAAATAATATACCAAGTGAGTTTATATTGTAATATTTAAAATTCTAAAATAATATATTGTTAGGTACATAGGGATGAAGTGGTATTTTTAATATATTAAAAAATATAGATGTTATAGATTTAGAATTAAATATTAAGAGGGGTAGAGTCAAGTATGAAGAGGAACTTATTTTGAAATTCTTTTTTATTTTTTTCATTGTTCAATGAGTAGAATTTTTTATAAAAATTTCTGTTACATATGAAATTTTTATACAATTTCTAAAGGAATATATGAGGTTGGAATATTACTTAATTCTTTCATATCAATCTATTTCATATATTTGTTTATTAATATAATATTATTAGAGATTTTACCAAAATTCTCATTAAAAATAAGAGTTAATCAAGAAAAAAATGATAGTGGTCATTAAGGAATGCCATGTAAACACCAATATAAGATGAGTTAAAAGTCAACTCTTTTGTTTGATGCTCCTTGGAGAAAAGGACTAGAAGGTATGATTTGGATAATTTGGATCCTTTTGATCTCATCTCACAATGCAAAGTAATCAATTAATCTCCAATCACTAAGTTATTTAAAATAAAATGAGAAAAAAAAAGAAAAGAGAAAAGGTAGTCAATTAGTTTATAGAATCCTCATCCAAATATTATAAGAAATGGATCATATCAACATACTAAGCATAAAAATAAAAATAAAAACATTAAAAACATATAAAAAAAATTAAATACTTATATTATTTATTAAAAATATAAATTCTTTTAATTAAAAAAATGTTAAATATGATTTCATAAAAAGATTTTGAAAAATATTCTTTAATATATAAAAAATCATACTTAAAAATTAGAATTATGTAATTATCAACTTCCATGGCCATACTTCAAAATTAAAGAGGGAGACCAAATAATACAACATACTCAGTTTATAGTAATTATTATGTTTATAATAAATAATTATTTCATAGATATTTTTTATCCATTTTAATATATATATATATATATATATATATATATTCTAATTTTAATATTTATTTACAAATATTATAAGTGCGACACTTTTCAATTATACTTATTTTCAAGAAGATAAATTTCAATATATATATAAATTTTATATTATAATTTTATTTTTTATTTATAAATATTAAAAGTAAGATACTTTTCAAACCTCCTTATTTTCATGAAAATAAATTCCAATGGGGTGTTATATTATAGCTTCATTTATGAAGGTAAGTATACATGGGCTTTTTATAAAAGCCTTAACAATGATTAACATGGGATATTAGCTATTCTCTCTATATATATAGATATGTTTGTTGGAATGGTTTATGATTGGTCATCAACTAATTTTCTAAAGATATAAGGAAATAATTTAATGGTTTAATACATAGAGAGGAGGAGTTATTCTCTTACAAGTTATGAGCTAATCTTTCTTGAAGATAAGGAAACAATTTAATATCCCATTACTGAAAAACATTTTGCAAAAATGAAAATATACCTGGTTTACTGACCAACTAATTATGAAAAGTATTTTGAAAAAATAAAAGTATACCTGGTTTACTGACCAACTAATTATGAAAAGTATTTTGCAAGAATAAAAGTATACCTGGTTTACTGACCAACTAATTATGTTAATTATGTTAGATAACTAAATTTTATTTACACACAATGGTGTTACTGCATTTCACTATCTTAAAAATTTATCATAGAAAAAATAAACTCTATCTGCTAAAAAAACACAATCACTGACACTTCACTTCTTAAGATATATTGCAGCTTTTCCACAGGGAAAACCATGTTTAACCTTACCAAAACGTATACATAGAATAAAAAGTTCAACTGACAAGAAAGAACAATACTCTCATATTCGTTAGTGCTATTATGGATAAGAGAATAGAATGCTAACAGATTCGTTGGTGCTATTATGGATAAGAGAATAGCGTATTTTCCAGATTAGCATCAGCACTATCCTAAAAAAGGCCACATTAATGTCCCTTTGTGTGGCGCAAGGTTGCCAGTACTACAGTAGACAACTTATCTTCATTTTATTTTTAAATGTTCGTCGGCATGATCCAAAGTTGCCTCCACGGAAGTAGACAACCTATATTTCATTTAATTTATTTGAGAAAGCGTGTACAATTTTGCCAATTGTGACATTTTGCCATTTGAATTTTTTTACTAAGTTGGTTTTAATAATATTAATATATAAAGAGACTGATGTTTGGGCGTATCCTAAAATTAATTTATTATGTGTATAAAAGATAATATAAATGGTCAAGAGATAGAAAATCGTGGGCCTCTAATGAATGCCCATCTAAAGTTTCATTATGTTATTCAGTGTTTCACTGTATTGTTCTTGTTCAATAATATGTTATTGTTAGTTAATACTATGATCAACAATAAATTTAAATCTGAGTATACAAACAATATGCCACTTTGACGATTTTGAGGTAGCTATGGGAAATCAAGCTCAGGTATGTATAAATAAAATCTATTAATTTACCATTGCACCACAGCGTAGCTTAATTTAGCTAGGGTAAACTCATAGTGAAACCAGAGCTTAATTTAGTTAGGCTAAACTCATAGTAGCTTAATTTATTAGTTCTCATTGGTGTTTCAATCTTCTTTATCATTCATAGTTACATTAAGTATATCTATGCTTGGGTAACCAACACCATTCAATCATCTTTTCAGCAACTGTGTGTAGGCGTGTGCAATTGCTGATTGATGCAGATATACCCTCTGAAAGCGTTGTACCTGCTTTCTGGCAGTTAGCTAGTGCTGCATAATTACCTGGTAATTTGAAATTACCAGTCTTAAAAAAATGGAAAAAACGAAGGAGAAGTAAGTGAACCTGACCCATTGAGTTATTAATATATAAGCTACTCTGATATTAAAATTTGATGGAGATTTGGAAAGTGAACCTTTCCTATCCGAAATGAATCGATCTTATTGAGCAAACTATTGTTAACCATATATCATGTAGGGTAGGTAGAAGACATCGAGATCAAATAGTTTGAATTGATTTTTTTGAAATTTTATGTTCAATCCTTCCCATATTTGGATAAATTAAGATGGATAATATTATTAACCATATATCGAGTAGGGTAGGCAGAAGCGAAGACATCGAGATCAAATAGTTTGAATTTCCTTTTTTTTCTTAATGAAATTTTGAGTTCTATCCTTCGCATATTTGGATCCATATATCGAGTAGGGTAGGCAGAAGCGAAGACATCGAGATCAAATAGTTTGAATTTCTCTTTTATAAAATTTTGAGTTCTATCCTTCGCATATTTGGATAAATTAAGATGGATATGGATATATAACTATGTGGAGTTAAAATAGAATTATTATACAATTTATAATTTTTAAAATTATAATATAATTTATATTTCATTTTTTTATCAAAATATAATGGGAAAATTTATATATTTAAATAATAATAATAATAATTAATTAAAAAATAGGATGATACATTTATCTTAAACCTTGTATAGTTTTATCGTAACCATTAACTAATCAAGTATTGGGAGGATATATATATATATATTTTGGTGATGATAGTCATTGTTACCATTCAAAGTTTTGATGGGTTAGCAAATTAGAAAGGAAGGTAAGTGTAATTATTAATATTTGGAAATTGAGATTAAAATTATTTTCATTTCTCAATTATTTGTTTCATTATGAAATTAATGAAATTTAATCTTTTTTAATTGTGGATCTATCAAATATATTATAAGTTTTTATTTAGATAGATTTATATTTCAAATGTAATTTAGGTATATATATATAACAATTTTCTATAAAGAATGAGTTTCATAAGAGAGTTTCTTCTTCTCTAAACAAGGGTCTTATATATATCCATCATTAAACAATTTAATAATAAATTTGAATGGTAAGGAAAAATGAAACACCAATAAAAATAAATAAAAGAAAATTAAATATATTTTAGTAAAAATTAGCCAAAATCTATAAAAGAATTAAATATATGATCAATCATAAAATCAATATGATGAACCATAATGAAGTAAATATATGTTCAACCATACAATTAAATATACCATGAATTATTTAGTTTGATATGTTTAACATTATGATGATTGCTATCAAGATTATTTTTGGTTTATTAGATGTATAAATTTAAATTAATTGTTTTGTTTTTTCTAGAACCATTATTAAATTATATTTATAATTTTTGATGTAATTATAAATGATAAAGAAGACTAAAACATCAATGAGAACTAATCATTTTTAAAAAGAGATAATATTTAAAAATGAGAAAAACTAGCAATATTAAAAATATATATCATGATAAAACATTATGAAGGAAGGGATTTGGTCAAAGTTAATAAATAAATGAAAATGTATTATACCAACATAGATCCATCTTAATTTTGGATTTATCATTCACTTAAAGGGATCAAATCCCTAGAGTTGTAAACCTCCTTTTAAGGTGAAAAACTTGAGGAAAGGTTTACACTGAAAGAATTTAAGATCCCTAAGATGAATCTATGTTTGTTCTAGTCATGAGAAGGAGCCTGAAAATTTTAGATGATAATCATTCTCTATATCTATAAGTTTTAGATGAACTTGATACTTTGAAATTTACATCATTATGAATCTGAATAATAACAAAGTAATAATGTTTAGTGATGAAGATGCTAAATAATAACAAAATGGAATGATTATGATATTGAATAAGTCATATATTATATATAATTGGCTTCAATCTGTCTTCTTTAGATTTTTTGTTAGACATTATACCAAAACACTTTCTCGTCTTTTCATATTTATCATATTGAAATGGAGTTTGAAATCAAATACCTTGCAAAGCTTTAAATCGAGATATTGGAGTAAAAGTGAGACCTTGTCACTTTGTCTTTCCAATATTAATAGTTTCCTTCTTTAATGTCAATCCCTCAGAATTATGAATTGTTAATTTCCAAGCAAGTCTCAATGGAATTTGTCTATTATTACTTCTTTTAATAGGTATAATATGAATACTTTGAGGAGATATTTCATCCCATGGAACTCTCACATAGTTATCAAATCTTACTTTAAAAAATGTGGTAGGTTCACGAGAGGATGTTGTTGGATTATACACAATATGTTAAACTACTCCAAGATAACAATTGACAAGTCTTTCATTAGTTCATATTTTGAAGTAAGCATAACCCTAGCTCTAATAGTAATATGATGCTCATTGTTTATTTTTTCCTCATTTGTTGATGGAGTAGTTGCTACTTATTATTGTACCAACACTTTGTGTAATGGGGCTATTTAGTAATATCAAACAAGGTTTATTGTGATTTTGGAGATCATTATTTGTTGCAAAAAAATGTATAGCCTTATCAAATGACTCTTTTGTAGAACCATCCATATTGGTATCTGTATGTGTCATTAGTAATCTATAGTCTTCTACAATATGAATTTCATCTCTAACATTCATTATTGGATGTTGAAAATGTTTCTAATCATTGCTTTGTCCATAAGAGTTACAACAATTATGAATAAATTCCATAATTCTTTTGAATGACCCTCACATGAATATCCAGGTCTATGGAGACTAGGAGGTAGTTGTCCCAAATCACCTACCTGTAACATCCCGCTCTGGCGCACTTACCAAACTTATTCTTTGAGGACACTTGCTCGCAAGTGATCTCGATTTATATGATGATAAAACTTTTTCCTTCATTATGATGCGTTAAATTATATGACAGGATGTTTTTACTACCTTGATTAGACAGGTGTTGTTGACTCAGTTTCTTTGAGTGTGTAGGGTTTCGGACCTTGAGGATGCAGAGGCATCAGTGGAACTTCCTTGGACTCCGGATTGAGTCAGGGAGCGGGCTATTTGAGTTGTTTCATTTACGATGATATTGTTTCATTTTGATGATATGCTATTGATTTTATGATATGTTGTTAACATGATCTGACATGGTGGTTGATGATGAAGGATGACGATAGCTTG